>PVIW01004443.1:0-132289 GCA_004026585.1 Noctilio leporinus | reverse complement strand
TGAACAAGACTGAAGAGGGGTTAAGAGAGCTGCAGGACAACATGAAACGTAACAACATCCGTATCATAGGGATACCAGAAGGAGAAGAGAAACAAGGAATGGAAAACCTGTTCAAAAAAGTCATGATAGAAAATTTCCCTAACATGATGAGTGAAAACATGAATCCAGTTCAGGAAGCACAGCGGGTCCCAATGAGGATTAACCCAAACAGACCAACACCAAGGCACATTATTATTAAAATGGCTAATTTCAAAGACAAAGAGAGAATCCTAAAAGCATCAAGAGAGAAAAGACAAATAACATACAAAGGGGCTCCAATAAGGCTATCAAATGATTATTCAACAGAAACAATTCAAGCCAGAAGAGAATGAAAAATAATAATAAAACCAGCTCTTGGTTTTATTAATCTTACAGGTTTTTTAGATTCTATTTTGTTTATTTTTCTTCCAATCTTCATTATTTCCTTCTTTATCCTTACTTTGGGCTTTGTTTGTTGTTCTTTTTCTAGTTTCTTTAGGTGAAAGGTTAGATTGTTTATTTGAGACTCTTCTTGTTTCTTGAGGTAGGCTGGTATTACTATGAATTTTTCTCTTGGACTGCTTTTTCTGTGTCCCATAGGTTTTAGGTAATTGTGTTTTCACTTGCATTTGATTTCTTCCTTGTTCCACTGTTTTTGGGTTTTTCAGGGTTTTTGTTTGTTTGTTTTGTAGTAATTGATCTTTAGTTTTATATAGTTGTGGTAGAAGAAAATGCTGAGATGATTTCTTAAAGTTACTGAGACTCATTTTGTGGCCTAACATGCATTATCCCAGAAAATGTTCCATGTGCACTTGAAAAGACTGTATATTCTAATATTTTGGGGTGGAATGCTATGAAAATATTAATCAAATCCATCTGATTTAATGTGTCACTTAAGGCTGCTGTTTTTTGGTTAATTTTCTGTCTCAAAGATCAATCCATTGATGTCAATGGGGTGTTAAGAGTCCCCAACTATGTCTATATTATTGTTGATCTTTTCCTTTATGTCAATTAAGATTTGCTTTATATATTTAGGTGATCCTATGGTGGGTGAATAAATATTTACAAGTGTTAAATTCTCTTGTTGCATTGATCCCTTTGCCTTTATATTTGTTTTAAAGTTTGTTTTTGTCTGATGTAAGTATTGCAACCTCAGCTTTTTTTCCCATTCCCATTTTAAGGAAATATGTTTCTCCATCCCTTTACTCTTAGTCTTAATGAGTCTTTTAATTTGAAGTGGGTCTCTTGTAGACAGCATATGTTTAGGTCTATTTTTTTTTTAACCATTCAGCTACCCTGATTCAAGCATTTAATCCATTGACATTTAAAGATTATTGAGGCCCTGGCTGGTAGCACAGTGGTTAAAGCACCGGCCTGCGAACCCAAAGGTCGCAGGTTCGATTCCCCAGCCAGGGCACATAACAAGGTTGCAAACCAGGTCTCCAGTCAGGTCTGTGGCTGGAGGCAGGTAAAAAGCAACCATACGTTGATGTCTCTCTCCCTTCCCCTCTTTCTAAAAATAATGAAATAAAAAAAATAAAGATTATTGATAGGTATGTAGTTATTGCCATTTTATTATTCATGTTTATGTTCCTTTTCTTCTTCTTCTTGAGGAACTCCCTTGAACATTTCTTATAATATTGGTTTAGTAAAGATGAATTAGAATTCTGTTGATTGAGAAGATTTTTACCTCTCCTTCAATTTTAAATAAATAACGTTGGTGCATAGAATAGTCTTGGTTGCAGGTCCTGCTTTTCATCACTTTGAATATTTTGTGCCAATTCCTTCTGACCTGCAAAGTGTCTGTTGAGAAATTAGCTGAAAGTTTTATGGGAGCTCTCTTGTAGGTAACATTTTTCTTATTGCTTTTAAGATTCTCTCTTTGTTTTTCACCTTTGCAATTTTAATTACGATGTGTCTTTGTATGGGTCTCTGGGTTTATCTTGTTTGAGACTCCCTGTGCTTCTTGGATTTGTAAGTCTTTATTTTTTTGCTAGGTTAAGGAAGTTTTCAGTCATTATTTCTTAAAACATTTCTCCATTTCTTGTCCTCTCTCTCTCTCTTCTCCTGGTACAGCTGTGGTGCCAAAATTGTTACACATGGTGATGACGCAGGGAGTTTCTAGACCAACCTCATTTTTAATTTTTTTTTTTTTTTTTTGGCTGTTCTGATTGGGTGTTTTCAGCTACCTTTCTTCCAAATCACTGACTTGACCCTCTGTTTCATCTAATCTGCTGTCGATTCCTTTTAATATAGTCCTCATTTCAGTTATTTTATTCTTTATTTCTGAGTCATTTTTTCTTATGGTATGCTTTTTTAATGCTTACAATCTCTCTTTTGTAGTTCTCACTGAGTTTATTTTTCTTCTAAGTTCCTTGACCATCTTTTTAACCAGTGTTTCAAATTCTGTGTCTGATAATTACTTGCTTCTATGTCATTCAGTCCTTTTCCTGGAGATTTCTCCTTTTCTTTTATATGGAACATCTTTTTCTATTTCCCCATTTTAGGTGCCTCCCTGTGTTTGTTTCTATATATTAGGTAGCTCTGCTATATATCCTAGTCTTGGCAGGGTGGCCTTATATAGTTGGTGTCCTGTGGGGCCCAATGGCACAGTCTCTGTGAGCACCTGAGGTGGGTGCTCCAGGCCTTGTGTGGGTTGTGTTTCTTCCTGTTGGAGTTGAGCCTGGTGTCTGTTGGTGTATCAGCAGGTGTAATTGACCCTCAGGCTGTCTGATTGTGAGCTGCTGTCTTAGGTTGATTCCACCAATAGGGATTCACCTCAGCAAGGCCTGGTGCCTGCTGAGACCTCCCTTTGGTTGTTTTGCTTATGGAGCTAATTGGGTAGTGCTCTGTTTTAATATGAAGCTGGCAACTGCATATTTTGGTTCTAGGGACTCTTGGAAGGGACTCTGGGGCAGGTCAATATCAGATGCTGCCTGTAACAGGCCTGGGGCTATTTGTTAGGAGCTAAAAACTGATCCATGGTTGGTAGCTACCTGTGCTGGGCCTAGATGTGTGTTGGAGGAGCTAGGCTGTGATTTGACACTGGCTACCAAGAGAACTGGACCTATGGCAGATCAACAAAAGACCCAAGCCATATGGAGACCTGTCACTCCCTACTGGCTGTCCATAAGGCTCTGTTGCTGAAAAGAGCCTTGGGCTGGTCAAGGAAGGGTTTCAGGAAATCTCCAGGGTGGAATGAGTGGTGTTCAGCAGTAACCAGGTTCAGATTTGGCACTAGTGCTGGGCCTGAGGCTACTTAGCAAAAGTCTCAGGGAACACCAAGGCCAGCTGCCACTGTGTAGGATCTGGAGACCTTTGTGGTGGGATGGGGTCTGAGAGAGTCATCAGGGTGGAGGTCGTGGAGATCACTAGCCTACTACAGATTCAGGTTTGATCACAAAGAGAGAGGGCTCAACACAGGGACAATGACCAGCCATCCTTCCAGCCCTTGACCCAATGCCACACAATTCAGTTTTTCTGTCTCTGGCACTCCTAAAGCTACTATCCCTCTGCCAGAGCCCAAGCTAAGGGCCTTCGAGTGAGAGTTTGTGTGCCGGCTCTTTAAGAGGACACCTGGGTTTCCAGCAGCCTTTTGTCTCAATCCCTGCTGATTTTCACAGCCAACTGTTAGGTGGACTCCTCTTCTCAACACTGATGTTTCAGCTGGGAAGCTTGGCATAGGGCTGAGACTCATTCCTCAGAGGGAACCTCTGCAGCTGAGATATCCCTCAGCATTCTGAACACATTGGTGTGGGTCCAGCGCATTTTGCATCTCCTCCCCTCTTTCTGTCCTCAAAGTCACTTCTTTATATCTTTAGTTATAGGATTTCTGTTCAGCTAGTCTTCAGATGGTTGTTCAGGCTGATTGTTCTATACTTTCATTGTAATTTTGAAGATGTGGTCATGGGAGGAGGTGATTGAAGCACCTATCTACTCCTCCATTTTGGCCGCAACTCCAGATGTTTTGATTGATGGCATTTTATGGGTCTGAAATGGCATCTTGCAGTGGGTTTAATCTTTGTTTCTCTGATTATTAATTAGGTGGAACATCTTTTTCTATTATTGTTGGCCGTTCAGACTTCTTTTCCTGTGAATTACCTGTTTGTGTCTTTTGCCCATTTTCTATAAGCCTGTTTGTCTTTTTCTCAATGATTTTAGTTTAAAAAAAAATGCTTTGGATACGGATTTTTTTTTTCTTTTTAAATTTTATTGTTGTTGTATTACATCCATCCCCTTTTTGGGATATTTTGTTGACTAAATATGTTGCAAGTCTTCCTCCATCCCATGAATAGTCCTAAACTTTGTTTATGCTGAATTTTAATACAAAAATGTAAAATTATAATGTAATCAAATTAATCAATATTTTCTGTTATTCTTTGTGTATTTTGTTACTTGTTTAAAAAAATATTTTCTTGCCCTGGCCAATGTGGCTCGGTTGGTTGGAGTATTTATTGACCAGTAACAGAAGTGTTGTGAGTCCGATTCCTAGTCAGGGCACATATGTAGGTTGTGGGTTTGATCCCTGGTCCAGGTGTGTTTGATTCCCCTGTTCTTGTACAGGAGGCAACCAATCAATGTTTCTCTCTCTCCCTTCCTTCCTCTCTAAATAGTCATGAAAAAATGTTCTGGGGTGAGGATTAAAAAAAATTTTTTTTCCCTATTCTGATGTAATTCTGCTTATATACTTTTGTCTAAAAATTTTAAAAATGTTCAAAATATTTTTTTATAATTTTATTTTTTCTTATTTAGGTCTTTAATGCATCTGGGTTTTTTGGAAAACAGGGTATATGTATAGTCTGAGGTAGGAATCTGATTTTTATCATATAAATAGCCAATTAGCCCAATATCATTTACTCAGTAATCTATTATGGTGTCAGTTTTGTCAAATCCTAAGATTCCATATATTTGTGTGGTTTTGTTTTTAGATTCTCTATTTGTTCACAATGACCTGTTTATCCAACACAAGTTATGATTGCTTGACAATACATTTTGATATTTTTCTTGGCCTTTTATAACTCCAATATAAATTTAAGGTTTGACTTGTCAAATTCTGTAAAAAGACTGTTCAGATGTTGAAAGGGAATTCCACTGACTTTATATAAAAATTGGGGGAAACTGTCATTTATTTTTAGGTTGAAACTAATGAAATTGCCTATATTTTGACCTAAAATTGTTCAACTTAAATAATTTTTGCCATTCAAGAATATCAAATACCACCCTGGCTAGTGTGGCTCAGTGGATTGGCACTGGCCTGCAAACCCAAAGATAGCTGGTTTGATTCCCCAGTCAGGGCATGTAACCAGGTTGCAAGCCAGGTCTCCAGCCAGGTCCTTAGCTGGAGGCAGGTGAAAGGCAAGCATACATTGATGTTTCTTTCCCTTTCTTCCTTCCTCCCTGCCCTTTCTCTGAAAATAATGAATAAAATATTAAAAAAAAAAAAAAGAATATCAAATGCTTTTGTGTTAAGTCTTCATTTATATCATTAAAAATTTTATGATTTTCTCTTGAAATATTGGGCTTTTCAGTTATATTTATCCCTAGATATAATTTTTGTTGTTATGCAAAATTATATTTGGTTCTCTAAAGAGTTATTCTGAATTTTCTTTTTCCCCTTTGGGTGTTAGTTATCAGATCTAATAAGTAGAATTCTTTTAGAAACATGATAGTCTGCTTTATGTTGCTGACATAATTTAATTATAAGCCTGCTTGCTTCTGGAGGAATCGCTTAAGTAATTTCCAGCCACTAAAAACATAACAATTCCCACAGAAACTTACAATTAATTTCCCTTTATTATAGAAAGCTGCTGCAGATTGTATCAACAGGACACAGAGCAGGATTTGTACATATGGATGTCTCCAGGGGCCAGGCACATAGCATCAATGAGTAAGGGATGAGATCATGGGACAGGCACTGTGTCTATGGAGCATGGAGGCCTGTCTCCCATCTACAGGCAGATGCATTTGCTTAAATCAATTTGAATTCAAGAAGTTGAGTCCAGAATTATCTACTGATAATTTAAAGATTTAAAGAGAAGACAGAAATCTGGGTTTTTCACATTAAAGCTTATGATTTTTAAATATTGGCAACCAAATCAACTTATTTCAGTTTGCTGTGAGGACCAATACAACTTGTGTGCTAGGTAGATTAGACAAAAGTTTGACTTAGGGGATGTACATGGACATACACTGTTTTATACACACACACACACACACACACACACACACACACACACATACATAAGATTTTATTCATTATTTTTAGAGAGAGGGGAAGGGAGAGAGGCAGTGAGGGAGAGAGACATCAATGTATGGTTGGTTGCCTTTTACCTGCCTCCAGCTATGGACCTGGCTGGAGACCTGGCTTGTAACCTGGTTATGTGCCCTGGCTGGGGAATCAAACCAGCGACCTTTGGGTTTGCAATCTGGCACCTTATCCACTGTGCCACTAGCCAGGGCCTTGTTATATTTTTATTGAGCAAAAATTTCTATGCTCAGGCTGTCTGCCTAACTTTCCAGTTTCTGTCCATGCTATGTCCCTAAATATATATCACTGGTGTAAATACTACTGATCTAGTGACAGTTTAAGCCACAGCAACTTTGTGCTTATTACTTTCTTGACCTGGCCACTTGATTGGTGTTTGCTTGTTATTAACACTTAGCTCAAGGATTAGCTGCTCTGGAAAGTACCTTCTGGTGCTCTTGGACCTCTTGTCTATTACTATTGTACCACCTTGTGAGTGCCTTAGCTCTGGCTCTCTCCATGTTGTAGTGAACTTGATTTTCTTACTTGCTCTTAGAGACCAGAAACTCTGCCTTACTATTATCGGGTCCACAACTGAGCCAAAAGACAGCAGACAATCAGTGACTAAGCAAATATCCAAATAAACCAAGACAATGGCCTGGGTAATTGAGGGGTAAGGAAAGGAATGAGTTTTGCAATGGAGTATTTATGAAGCTAAGGTGGCAGATGATGCAAACTCCCTATGTAGTATTGACTCATGACCTGCAGAATGCCCAGCTCTCCTCAGTCTGTAAAATCGTATGTCAGTTAATATTTTATCTTATGATTGATTCAAAGAGCTCTACTTCCTAGAGCTTAGAAATGCAAACTCAGGCAGTTTCATAGTTCTGCTAGAGCATTAGCCTTAAAGGGTCAAGTAAAACTTCACACTGAATTATTTTTGGAAGGAACTTGCAATGTAGTCCAAGAAATTGGACAATAAGAGTCATTGCCAGAATTTGCATTATCTCTTGTGTTGGTTGCTGATGGGGGTTGTGGAGCAGTTTGTGATGATGTTGGTCTATACATACATTTATCCATGGCATACAGTCTAAATTTTAAACACATGTCCAACTCTTTCAGTTTTTAATATTTTCAAGGGATTTGCAATCTTGCCATTTATATATAAGCACCATATTGTTCAGAGCAGAGCATGGAATAGAACTTTAACCCAATTCTCCACTGAGTAAATAAATCTGCAGATTTTGGATTCACCCACTTGATGAAATAAAGGCACAGTGTTTCCTTTCTGTTTCTTACACAAAAATCTGACTTGTTGCTTTCCTAAATTGGTTATTCGACGGACCAGTAACTCCTGTTTTGTTGTCCTGTCGAGCATCTGCATCTGTACTTATGACTTAAAGAACATTATGTCCATTCAATGTGGCCAAATTATCATCATTAAAACTTTCTTCAAGGCAACCACACGTTGATGTTTATCTTCCTCTCTCCTTTCCCTACTCTCTAAAAGTAAATAAATAAAATCTCAAGGAAAAAAAAAAAAACCTCTCTTCATCCATCAAAGTCCAATTCAAATGACATCTCCTTCATGAAGCCTACCCTGAACAACTCAATCAGAGGTGCTCATTTATATCCAGTAGCATTCATACCATTCATGTTGTACATCTATGAATTGCCTTTTATGTGTAAGTTTTTCAAAGGTAAGTACTAAGTTTTGCTCATTTTCATTTTTTCTAGAATATGACAAACTGGTTCATGGTAGGTAATTAATACCTATTTGTTGTTTTAATGAAATAAAAAAGTAAATTTTGTTTTGTTATCGCTGATAGTCTTGGCTCTCCAGCTAAGTGATAAATTTTCTGAAATTGGCATATGATATATTTTCATAAATAGCAGCTATGAGGATGATGTATACAGTTCAAGGTACGTAGTAAATAATCACATCCTTAGACTGCTAGCTCTTTTTTTTTTTTTTTTTTTTTTTTTTTTTTTTTTTTTTTTTTTTTTTTTTTTTTTTTTTTTTTTTTTTTTTTTTTTTTTTTTTTTTTTTTTTTTTTTTTTTTTTTTTTTATACAATTGGTTTAATTTTTTTTTCAGCAGGAGAAAAAAAGAATAAAGCTACAGGATTCTTTAAATGTTTTTAGTGTTAAAACCAAAAGTGAGCTCTAAGCTATTTGTGTAAAAACTTGAATCTAAAACACAAAAGGGTTAAATGAAATTTCTTTCTTTTAAAGATACAAAAATTTAAGCTTTTCTTACATTTAACGAACTTTACAGAACAGATACTACAGAGAACAAGCCTCCTGCCCCCAGCTCCACCTCAGGAAGTGAACCTGGGCAGCAGCCCTTTGTGCAGGGCTCCCCAGACAGACAGCCTGCTTCCCATCTTCCCATCACTGCCTCCAAGAGCAGCCATTGGTAGCTCTTAAAGGCATTGATTAGCTACGAGCTGTATTTGAACTAAGGACTGAAAGAACCAAAACATGGATTCAGGATGGCTAAAGGTAACCCAAGAAAATTAGAGACAGGATGCCTGATTGACTTGCCACAAAGAATACAAAGGTGATTTGATATATCCAGACAAACTTGGGAGGTTTGGAAAACTACATCTGGGGAAGAGAAATCCAAGTTTAGTAAATGATGTAGGCTGACAACATTAGGAAGTGAGGGATGATGGACTCATTAATGGCACTAACAATGACTTCAGTATTTGTTTTCAAATGGTTACCCTGTGGCTTCCTCCTTTTCTATGGAGAATTTTACTGATATCAAGCCTTATGGCAAAGTCTTTATAGATGTGAAGGGTGCAATAATTTGAGAAATAGTGAAAAGCAGCTTTATGATAATACATTAGATAGGAAGAGAATTATGAGTTGTTAAAAACATATGGTCTAAAGGAAATCAGATGGGCAATGTGATCGCTGATGAGACAGCCTACTCTTTAGCTGTGGAAAAGACAGAAAAAAGAGGAGCTCTTAGACAAGAATGAGACTGATGACAGTGGTGAGAAAAGCTATATATAACATTCTTCTCCATGTAATAAAGCAAAAGCCATAAACAAAGGTGCTTTCATTTGGGATAATGTCTAGCTCTTTGTTAGTTTAACTTAGAAAATTAGGTTATGATAATAGAAAACTTTCCAAAAGCTTTCAAGAAATTGTAAACTGGTTGACTTGAAGGGGTTATGGTTGAAGTGAGCACCCTGAAACTGTGCCAGAAACACATGTATTTTTAAACATTGAAAAATGAGAAGCATTTTTGTGAACTTGGCTGTTGTTCTAATGAAGTATTTCAAAATGATTCAGGCACATTAAATGGTCTTGAAAATGTGTCAAGTGGTGCTAAGTCTATGGTTATTAGCTATTAAGCTTTAATCACCAACTATGTGTATCTTTAAATTGTGAAATGCATACACATGTACACACACATGCACTCATCCTTGCCCCTGTAAGTTCCTGTGGTATGTTCAGATTTGCCACTGCTGCTCCATGAGGTTGGATGCATTTATACTCCAGGGTACAGCCATTCACCTAAGTGGCATTTCTGTGAGTAATGAAGTAGTGTTTTTATGACGGGGTTAAAACAGGGAAATGGTGTCGCATTGCACAAGAGGTTAAAGTTAAGGACATGTTTTTCCACCAGTAGAAGAATAGCTAAATAAATTATGGGAATACATAGTATATTATAGTGTATGGCTGCTAAAGTGAATGAGCTAGAATACTATGTACTGACATAGAAAGACACCAAGATATAGTGTGATAAAAAGTCAGCTATAAAACAGAACAGCATGCTCTCAGCTCAAATTGATCTTACAGATGCTGGCTTTCCTGTACAACTGTGCTACTGCTCATTCACTGTAATCCAGAATCTTGTTTTGTTCATCATAGCAGTTATTACCATCTTGTTGTATGCTATATGCTTATTGTTTTGTTTGTTTACAAAATTTATTACCTGTAATTTTCCATTAGAATGTAAGTTCAAGGGTCCCATGTCATCCCCAGCACCTAGTGTATTTCTGGCCCAGAGCTGGCTCTCAGTGAATAGCTGCTGAAGAAATGAATGACTGAATCCCATTCATTAATTGTCCCACTCTTGCCTCATGTTTGTATATAGGCACATATGTAGGTGAAAAATAGAACATTTGTTGATCAATACACATTACACAGTTACCATATACTAATTCTTCATAAGGGAAATTTTAATTACTTTTTTCTATACTAGTACTATGTAATCTTTTTTTAAAAATATTTTTATTTATTATCTTCAGAGAGAAGGGTAGGGAGGGAGGCAGAGGGAGAGAAACATCAATGTATGGCTGCCTTTCACCTGCCTCCAGCTATGGACCTGGCTGGAGACCTGGCTTGCAACCTGGTTATGTGCCCTGGCTGGGAATTGAACCAGCAACTTTAGGGTTCACAGGTGGGCACCGATCCATTGAGCCACCAGCTAGGGACTATGTAATCTTTTATCATGAAAATATATTCATGTATTATCTATTTTTAATATATAATGGCAGTTTTAAAACTGAAATTTTAGGAATCATTATAAAGCAAAGAGCCATTGAATTAAAGTTTGAAAGCTATATAGATCCAAATACTTAAACATTTGCAAAACTTTGTAATATTGACTATGTAGAGAATGGTGGAATATTTTTGAAGCAAGAAAAATAGATTTATACTTCAGAACAATTGTTCTGCAACTTTGAATTAAAGCAATAAAAGGATTAATCAAAACCCATCCATCAAAGTGTGTGGAGGGGGCATGGCATAGAGTATGTTTCCTGTTTTTATTTTCAGTGATGTTCATTCAGTTTAATTATGACTGAGTTAGATGAGATGGCCACATAAGCTAATGTATAAATTTATTGTTTAAGACTCCTTAGTAGTTTAGCAGCAATCCAGAGTAATGTGAATGACAGGCTGAGTTCACTGAATAAGTTAACTGAGAATACATTTGTATGCATATTTTCCATAATTGGATCAAGCAGAGTGGTGACCCCAGCTTCATTGCTGTGTGTTACTTTCAGTTCTGGTTAAACTGTTACAAGTTTGTTCTTGGGTAAAGGAGTAGTTTCCATGCAAATTCTAGACATGTGAGGTAGAAAAACCCTATCTAATTCTTTTGCAGAGATAAGAGGAGGCTTATCTCCTTTTAGGTGCTGTGAGGTTTCTGTCTTCAGTCACCCAGTCTTCATTGTAAATTGAGCATAAAGACCCCTTCTACCCTAAGACCCCAAACAGACTTTAGTTTGGGGGTTAGTGACTTTGGGTGGGGTATAGTCCCTGACATCTCCAGGTTAACTGCTGGTTGTCTACTCTCCTTTGTCCCTGTCATCTTCCTTCCTTCCTCTTTCTTCCCCTTCTTTCCTTCCTTCCTCTTCCTTCCCCTTCCTTCCTCCCTCCTTCCCTCCCTTCCTCCCTTCCTCCCTTCCTCCCTTTTTCTTTCTTTCTTTCTTTCTTTCTTTCTTTCTTTCTTTCTTTCTTTCTTTCTTTCTTTCTTTCTTTCTTTTCTTTCTTTTCTTTCTCTCTCTTTCTTTCTCTTTCTTTCTTTCTTTCTTTCTTTCTTTCTTTCTTTCTTTCTTTCTTTCTTTCTTTCTTTCTTTCCCTCCCTCCATTCCTTCCTTCCTTCCTTCCTTCCTTCCTTCCTTCCTTCCTTCCTTCCTTCCTTCCTTCCTTCTTTATTTCTTTCCTTTCCATCCTTTCCTTGGCCATGTCAAACTACAGTTCTATGTGTTGTGTAAGAGGTCATGGAAAGAGAGGAGTCACAGTCAAAGGGGAGATACCTTAATGGGTGTGAGGTTTTCATTTGAGATGATGAAAAAGTCCGGAAACTAGACAGTGGTGATGGTTGCACAACATTGTGATATATTGGTCACTGAATTGTATCCTTCCATTCCAAGTTGTTAGAATGGTAAAAATTTGTTATATGTATTTTTGCCAGGATAAAAAAAAAAGAAAAAGGGAGAGTTTTTTCCCCAAAGTGATGACCACATTTGTAAGTTCGCCTTTCTTACATCCTGAATTTTTCATTTGAAAATTCCAGGATGTTAAAAGAAGCACACAAGCACTTAAAAACAGCTGACAGGGGCTTTGCTATTGATGTGAATGGATTTGTGCCACTTGATGTGTGATCCCTCAGGTGGGTCTTGTTGTGAGACTTTTCTGGGCTGAATGTGGGGGATAAAGATGCTTTGTTGGAAAATGCAGCCAAGAAACTTGGGGTGGGGGGCAAAGCATTATGGTATGATATGCAATGTATGTGCATGTATGTGCAAGACCTAAATAAGCTGGAACTTGATAGCAAAGAGGTATATCAGGGGGTAGGGTCAAGATTGATTCTCTGTAAATAACTCCTGATTTCCAGTACAAAATGGGACTTTACTCATGTGGGTTACTTTACTTTCCTGGATGTAAATCATAGAACTTTACAACTGTTCCCATCAGTCTTCTTGAACTAGCCAGACAAGAACAAGTCATTGCAGTTTCTGGAAGTGAATAAAGTTAAATTCTCCATTTTTCATCAAGTTAGGGCTGTGGCTCAAGTCAGGTTCTTTTTCTCTTCTGGGATTGGGTTTGTAGCCAACCAACTGAATGTCTTCCATTCTATTGCCCCACTCTACTCCTTAACTTTACTCCTTTCTCTTCACCTTCTAAATGGAAGCTTATCCTTAGGAAAGAACCATGCCTTGGTTCTGCAACATGTTCAGGATGGCCCCTGTGTTTACATTTTTGTCAGAGGTACAACTAAACTTGTTTGAAGATTCTGGCAGTAGAGAAGGGCTACTGGTATATCTACTAGAGAAGCTGGGTCCTGCTTGGTCTGAGTACATGGCATGTCAAAGGGAAAGGAATGGTGAGAATAGCTGCTTAGACAATCACATCAGCAAACTGGTTGGCTCAGTAAGGTTGATGAGTGGAGCAGCCAGCTCCTCTTCCTGTGCACTGCTCTACATGTACCTGGGAATCTTGTATACAGTTCTTTTCTGAAATATTTCTTAATTCAATGCACTATAATGGTGTATTTCATGAGTAAGAAAAGAGCAATTAATACTCAAGTTTTGCAAAAGATGATCTGAATTTTTTTACTAAGCAATCAAACAAAGCTGCTAATTCTGATAGCCTGAAGGTGACACTTGGTCATCCCCAGGCATTATCATTCTCATTTATCTTTTTCCTCTCCTTTTCCTTAAGATCTCTCCTAGATCTACAAAAACCACTTTAAACTTCAGATATAATTCTGTGTCCCCAGGTAGTAGGACCTTGATCTGAATATGTATTTACAGGTGCAAATACTTGGTGTCAGTGATATAGTGGTGATGGGAAAGATGTCCCTTTTAAGTCACTAGATAAATAGTCCTATGACTAAGGTTTTTGGGTCACTAATTAATAATGAATATCACTAATGGGTGGGTTAGAATGACTCTCTTTTTCCAGCCTCAATCTATTTAATACATGATTTGCCAGCAGTGGAGGGGGGGAGGTGCGGGTACAGGCAGGCTTGACTAAAAACATCTCAGGTCAATAGTGTTTTCTGTTCTCTTCAGTATTTTCAGAGAGAGTTTGTTACTTTGTTCAGCATTTTAATGACTTTTTCAGAAACTCCAATTTTCTCTGCACAGTTTGAGCAATGATTCATTCTGTGTCAGTGTAAAACCAGTCTAGATGGGCCTTTTACCCTATTTGTTTTGCAAATGTAGTTCAACTCCTCACAGAGCCAACTCTGAAGGAAGTTGCCAACAGCACCCTTTGTTCACACAGTATGTTCTTTAAACATATTTAGGGCCTCTGGTGACTGTTTGAAGTGTGAGGTGGAAAGGTGACTGGAGAAGTAATGAAGACACTCAGGGTAGACATACATTTTCCAAGGTGACCTCATTCCATTATTCAGAGTCTGGGAGTCTGGGTGCAAACCTTTTACATGTTTAGCGTCCCCCCCCACAAAAAAACAAAACAAAACAAAAAAAACAACCAAATGTTTCTTAACACATTGTTGACCAGCAATTTTATACAAAAGTTAATAATGTAAGTGCAAACAGGACTTAACTCATGTAGCAAACTACATTCATATGTTCATTAACACATTTTTAACTGGCAATTTTATAGCAAAAGCTAATGCAAGCTCAAGTAAGAGTTAACTCCTTATCAGTCAACATCATTTGGGCTTGAAAACATGAGTTTTTTCTTGATCAGTCAAGATGTGTTAAAAGAGCTTTGCTGTCTTTCTACTTCTAAGAATTGAACCATACTCAAGCAGCCAACTGTCACACAGATTTGTCTTTAATGAGAACTCTTGCATGGTGCCTCTTTGGTATGGGTCCTTTAACATTACATTTTTCTTGTAGGCCCAGTCCATTTCACCTTTTGAAAGTAAATATATTTTAAATTACCCTCCTTTTTCAACTCTTTGTACCCATTTGGTCCCTCTGAATAGTCATCAGTTGCTTCTTGACTCAGTTCCAATTTGGAGGTTCTTTGACGTTTTTATTTCTCACAAATTTTGTCTTATTTCTTCTTTATCTCTTGTTCATTCTCTGTATTTTAATCCTGTAATTGGGCCATTATATTTTCTACTCGTCCCATTTATTAATTCACCTTATTCCATTTTTAGACTCATTGCACCTGGTTACTAATAGACACAATGATTGTGAATGTTAGGACACACATGGTTGTTGTGCGAAGAAGCTATATTCATTTAAACACACACATTAATGACATTAGATATTTGTTTTTTCTGGTTTTGGTTTTTTGTTTGCTGCTGTATTCGCCAAGCCAAGACTAGTACCAAACACGAATGTGTGTTTTATTAATTTTTTTTTTTTGAGTGAGTAAAAGGGTGTTGGGTTGATAGGCAATGCATTCTAGACCTTTTAAAACTGAAATGTAACTTGATTTGGGTTCAAAATTATTTTTAACTTCATATATGGCATGTCCACTCTTTAAAAGTGCTTTAAATGTTTTTATTATGCTTTAAAATTTTTAACTAGATTATAAAATAAAGTCTTTAGGATGCTTACTCTTGAAGGGTTGGAAATGAGAAAATACTTTGAGGTGCAAAGAAGATGATATTAATAAATTGCTTAGAACAGTACCGGGTACCTAATAAGTGCTTGTTAAAAAAAGACTGTAAAAGGCCCTGGCTGGCCCCTGGCTGGTAGCACAGTGGATAAGGCGCCAGCCTACAAACCCAAAGGTCGCAGGTTCAATTCCCCAGCCAGGGCACATAACCAGGTTGCAAACCAGGTCTCCAGTCAGGTCTGTGGCTGGAGGCAAGTGAGAGCAACCACACATTGATGTCACTCTCCCTCTTTGCCTCTCTCCCTTCCCCTCTTTCTAAAAAAAAAAAAAAAAAAAAAGGCCCTGGCTGGTGGCACGGTGGGTAAGGTGTGGACCTGCAAACCAAAAGGTCACTGGTCGGTTCCCAGCCAGGGCACATAACCAGGTTGCAAGCCAGGTCTCCAGCCTGGCTCCAGGTCCCTAGCTGGAGGCAGGTGAAAGGCAACCATACACTGATGCTTCTCTTCCTCTCTGCCTCTCCCTTCCTCTCTGGAATAAATAAAATTTAAAAAGAAAAAAAGATACTATGAAATACATCTAATAATATTACCTACCTCAGCTAACACTTGTGAAAAGTGAATGAGGTATTTGTAAAACTCCTAACAGTGCCTTGGTACCTGGTGAATGCTCAATCATTTTTTAAAATAAGACATATTAGGATTTCATCTATGTATGAAGGGTTTAGAAATGAACATACAAAAAACAAGAGAACATCTAAGTGACTTTCTCTATGACAGGAACTATAGCTAAAGCCAGACATCAGAGAAAAGGAGTATGAAAGAAGAATCCCTCCTGATGTCAGCCTCCATGGCCCAGACCCTACGGGGAAGGGGACAGAGCAGAGAGTGGCTGGGAGCGCAGGGAGCCGCAGGGAGCGCTGGGAGCACTAGGAACGCTGGGAGTGCTGGGAGCGCTGGGAATGCTGGGAGTGATGGGAATGCTGGGAGTGCAGGGAGCACACGGAGCGCTGGGAATGTTGGAAACGCAGGGAGCCCTAGGAGTGCAGGGCGTACAGGAGCGCTGGGAATGCTGGGAGCGCTGGGAGTGCTGGGAGACACAAGGACTGGTGGGAATACTGGGCATGCAGGGAGTGCTGGGAGACACTGGGAGTGCCGGGAGATGCAAGCAGTGCTAGGAGTACTGGGAATGTAGGGAGTACTGGGAATGCAGGGAGTACTGGGAGTACTGGGACACAAGAAGTACTAGGAGTACTGGGAATGCAGGGAATAGTGGGAGTGCTGGGAGTGCTGGGAGTGCTGGGAGTATTGGGAATGCAGGGAGTGCTGGGAGACACAAGGAGTGCTAGGAGTGCTGGGAATGCAGGGAGTACTAGGAGTGCTGGGAGACACAAGAAGTACTAGGAGTACTGGGAATGCAGGGAGTGCTGGGAGACACAAGAAGTGCTAGGAGTACTGGGAATGCAGAGAATACTGGGAGTACTGGGAGACACAAGGAGTGCTGGGAGTATTGAGAATGCAGGGAGTACTGGGAATGCAGGGAATACTGGGAGTACTGGGAGACACAAGGAGTGCTGGGAGTACTGGGAATGCAGGGAATACTGGGAGTGCTGGGAGACACAAGGAGTGCTGGGAGTACTGGGAATGCAGGGAATACTGGGAATGCAGGGAATACTGGGAGTGCTGGGAGTATTGAGAATGCAGGGAATACTGGGAGTGCTGGGAGTATTGGGAATGCTGGGAGTACTGGGAATGCAGGGAATACTGGGAGTGCTGGAAGACACAAGAAGTGCTAGGAGTACTGGGAATGCAGGGAGTGCTGGAAGACACAAGAAGTGCTAGGAGTACTGGGAATGCAGGGAATACTAGGAGTACTGGGAATGCTGGGAGTGCTGGGAATGCAGGGAGTACTGGGAGTGCAGGGAGTCCTGGGAGACACAAGGAGTGTTGGGAGTACAGGGGGTGCTGGGAGTACTGGAACTACTGGGAATGCAGGGAGTGCAGGGAGTGCTGGGAGACACAAGGAGTGCCGGAAGTACTGAGAGTATTGGGAATGCAGGGAGTACTGGGATACACAAGGAGTGCTGGGAGTACAGGGAGTGCTAGGAGACACAAGGTGTGCTGGGAATGGTGGGAGTACTGGGAGTAATGGGAGTACAGGGAGTTCAGGGAGTTCTGGGAGCACAGGGAGTGAGTCATAATTAGTCATGTGGGCCGTGCAATGGAGGTATTGAGGTCCTGGAAAGCCTGAACTTATGTTGGAGTTGGAAGCTGTGGCAGAGCACCTGTAGGGTGTCAGGCAACCTGGTTTCTTCTCACTTTAGTTGCCCTGGTGGAATCACCTCTGCCTCATGTCTCCTGTGTGCCTGTGTGCTGAGGGTCACTTTTGTTCCTGCTTGATACCCAAGACTTTCATACTCAGCTTTCATAACACTTTCTTGAAATTGCATGTCTTCTACAGAATAGCTGTGCTGCCTCCCCCACCCAGAAGGTTTTCCTGAAAGGAAATGAGAAGGGAGGAAAAAGTCCTAGTCCCCTAAGTCCTTGCAATAGGCATTTGTGGCTACTGGTCTAGAGCGGGAGCTCTCACATGTACCCTGCTTCCTCTCTACTCTTCTTTGGAATAGAGTATGTTGCCATTTAACAAATAACAATGATAACAGGCCCGAAGCTACCAATGATCCAAGGTCACTAAAATACTGTCAGTATATAAATTCTTTCTGAGTTGCCAGGCTTCATTTAAAAGATGCCTCTCAAGTTTCTAAAGGATGTAGTTTATTCTTAGGGCTTTGAAACTCAGTTTAGCTTTCCAATGGCTTAGTATATTATGAACCAGTTTTCAGGCTGTAATCTTCATGTTTTTCCATTTTAGCTTTGGAACCACTGTGAGTCAGGACTATCACTTTGGTTACCTGGAATCTTTACTCAGAGGTGTCTAAAAAGCAATAACTGTGAAAGAATTGGTAATTTTGAGGATATCTATGTGCATGAACATAAGGCATCATAATCACAGAGCATATTGTATTGGCTGCAGAATCACTGCCTCAGAAGTTTTACATATGAAACTATATAAATATTATGTGCATGTAAGAGATTACCTCCAGAGAATTAAGAAATATTTTCTCAAAAAGCTGTAGTTTTAAAGGGTAAAAAGAGGAAAAAGAGATAAAATTGACAACTTAGTAGAGTTGAATTCAATAAATCCTAATGGCATATTAGAATAATAGTTATAAAAGATGTTACATAAGAATTTATAAGACTTTTTAGATATTTTTCTTTTTGCTCTAGGATCAAAGAAAACGAGAGGAAGATACCTTTATTGGATTTAGAGTTGTTTGACCCTTGACCTGACATCTTCCGATGAATTCTGATAAGTCATTGGCCAATTTCTATGTAAATGAAATGGGCCAGAAGGTGTCATTTACTAAGTAAGTCACAACTAAGTGCCAACTGAGTTATATGCGCTCTTTTAAATTTCACCACATGCCTGTGTGGTATTATCGCAATTTTATATATAAGGAAATTGAGGCTCAGAGAGTAAGGGGTAAGTAAGTCGCCCAAATCCTGCAACCCGTGAGGGCAATGCTAGGATTTAGAGCCTCCTGAACACCTCATCATCTTTCTCCATTTGTAGTATCTGCCGTGGAACATTCTTTTGCCTGTTTATCCTGTAGTCCCAGAATGCTTTTGAGCTTTCAAATTTGGATCAACTCTCATTCTTTAACCTACATCCAAAGTATGAAAACTGAACTTAAGTCAAATTTACTTTTTCAAAGAATCATCCAACATCTTACATTAACATTTCATAAAAAAGTATTTTGTGACAAAGAAAGTTGAGAGAAAATAGAGCTTGAAATCATAGTTTACTTGATTTCTTTAGTGCTTAATATACTGGTGTGACTCCGAATTTCTAAGTGGAGGATATTACACTGGTAGGTATGGCTGCACAAGCTATTTATTCATCCTTTTATTTTGGTAGAATACCTCAAAGGATTAGCTTTCTATGAAACTACATATCTTAATTATGTATCACCTTGGACGAATTACTTCATTTCTTTGGATCTAAATTTTCTATTTTACAAATGGGGCTAAAGATACTCCAAACATCCCTTTAATTAAAAAAAAATTCTATGATATTGCTCCCTTCCCCCACCAAGTTTAAGCCTTTGTGCTACCAAGTGAACTTACTACGGATAGAATGAGATTTTATGAAAACCATGATTTCATTCAATTCATAACACATTTATTGATTGCCAAGCACTATGCCAGGTTCTCTGGATAAAAAGACAGATAAGAGTCAAGTATGACAAAGCTCCACCATCTGCCCTCAGGGTGAGGGCATGATATGCTGATGCACAGATAGTATGAAAGCATGTAATGAAAGATAGTAAGTACAACATAGTAAGAGGGCAATATGAACTGATGATTATAAAACTCAGGAAGAGAGACTAGAAACAGTCATAAATAATAAAGACTGGTGGAGGATCTGCCTCCTCTTTGCAGTTGTTTGGTAAGCCTGTTTGGAGGGTGAACCCCCAATCTGGGTCTTGAGGGATGGGTAGGTATTAGGTGAGGGGAAGGTAGGTATTCAAGGCAAAGGGGCGATGGGAAGAGAAAAAGCACAGGGGGCTGAAGCAGCATAACATGTACACAGTGTGTAGTGGTCTTGCAGAGTTTGGCAGTTGCTGGAATATAAAGTGTACGGGGGAGTACAGAGTTGTAGAAGTAGGCAGGGCCTGTGGTTGAGGGCCCGTTGTCAGATGCTTAGACTTGGTCCTGTGATGAAGAGCCAACGGAACACTTGAAACAGGCAAGTGACATGTTCCCAATTCCTTTTTATACAGCTGTGTGGAAAATCAATACAAAGAGAGAAAAGAGAGCTAGGGAGACCAGTTAGGACACTACTGCAAATGTTCAGGGGGCAGATAATGGGCACCTGAACCAAGAGAGTAACAGTAGGAAAGCAGAAGGAAGAGTGGACTTGAGGAATATTTAGTATTTAGTAGATTCAGCCTGCTCAGCCTGTGATTAATTAGGGGAGTGGGGTGAAGGAGAGATCATTATACCACAACACTTTCTGTGCATTAAATCCAAATACAGACTTTGTGTAGAGGACTTCCATTTTGGGACCACTTCACATTGCCAGTTATTTGATTTGGGTTGCTGGGATATTGCAAATAAATGGCAATTTTATTTTAATGTAAATGTAATTATTAATCAAAATGATAAATAAGTTTAATTTAAACTCACAAGGCAAGCAATAGATAGTGTTTATACTTACTGATTTAAGTTTAGTTGTTGTAAAATATATTTTTTGTTGAAGGAAAATAAACATGTGATCGTTAGTTTAGATTTTATTTACCGGTATTAAAAATATCAACTAAAATATTCTTTTTACCAAACTACTGAACTTGGTATAGGTGAATTTAATAGATTATAAGTCTACTCTGAACTTTCTCTATGCCAAGTGTTCCAAGCTCTGCTAGCCATCAAGCCAAGGAACTAATCCCGGCAAGTCTCTCCTTGTGGTCAAGATGAACTGAAATATTTTCTGGCTCTTGCCATTTTTTTCCCAAATGCACCATTTAAAGCAGATACTGTGGGGTTAGAAACATGGTCAACATAAGACCTGGCTCAAATACTCCTCATCTGAAGTTGATGTAAGTATGACCCAGAGCCCCACTTTATGTGGCTCTGTTAGCCAGTGGTTCTAGATGGACTGTCTAGAGGTGGTAGGGATGTTACGGGAAGAAGGGGACAAGGAGGAAGAGTAAAAACAAAGAAAACATCTCTTACCAGGTTCTTGTTGTATTTTGCGGTTGTTTTTAAACCAGGTGATCTGAGGCTCAGGGACACCGTTGGCATGACAGTCTAGGGTAGTGGAGCTGCTGACAGCCACTGTGTGATCACTGAGGTTTCGAAGGAGGTGCGGCGCTTCCTGATCTAATGAATGAAGAAAGAGAATTGTTATCACTCGCCAGTTTCTTTTTTGCATATGCATCTCAACATCGGAAATATATCAACAGCAAAACGTAGCTGTAAGGTTTTATTCGTATTTTGTTCCTTAAATTTCTCTTCCATGATTAACCTTCTGCTTCCTCTTTATTAAGTTGGTATGATACGTTGAAATGCATTGGAACACAGAGTAAAATCAAGAACTAAATTTTTTATTTTTGGATTTCAATATCAAGGTTTTTTGCCTAGTTTCTTTTCTTTTCTTTTCTTTTCTTTTTCTTTTCTTTTTGTTTATCTTTTGGAGAGAAACTTCTAAAACCTAAGGATTTTGCATAATATTATAGGCACTAGAAAGGAAAAACATAATTCTGAATACAGGTCTGTTATGACTTCTTACGTAACTATATAGCATGGTGGTGATGAGCTAATATAACTTTGTATGCACGTGTATTGCTGTGTTTGTGAGGCCTTGTCTGTGTTACTCAGCTGTCAGTAACCTGAGTTGTAAGGCAGCAGACCAAACAGCAGAATGTCTTGAACTTTAAAAGCTTTATTGATTATTTCCTTCCTCCATTCCCTTCCCAAATGCAAGCCACCAAAGGATTCATTCAAGAGGCAGAGGCACAGATTTGTGGGTTTTGCACTATATAATAGTACAATATTATATTTTATATTATTTTCTCTTAATACATACAAATATGATACAATACAATTTATTTTAATAAAATGCCAACCAATATAGTACAACACAATGAACTTAATACATTAGGATGCAATACATTACAACATTAAAATCCCACATCGGAACAGCAGTACCCCCAAGGCCCCAATGAGTACAGTGTCTATTTAATGAAGTCACAGTCAGTCCTGCTGATGGGTATACATTCTAGTTAGGCGGGTGCTCAAGCATCCACAGTAAAAGGATAAAGACAACTCCTGTTGTCTTCTCTGCCCTCCCAAATCATCCATTGCCCCCTTTGTAGCAAGTTCTGGAACAGAAATCAAAATAGTTTTGGCATAACTTACACATTCTGCGTCACTGGTTTTCAGTTACACAGTATGAGCTTTCTCTGACCATTTCTGATTTTCTCATCTTATTGTACTAAACTGTGAAAGCAACTTAGGAGGGACTGCAATGCTATGAGAGATAACACATTGCCATGGCTTTGGTTCCATGTCCCTGCAGGTCTGCTGAGACCCCAAACCTCTTTTTTATTCCTGCAAGGAAACTCTCAGGATTAGCATTCACTGAAGCAGTTTAGAAATCTCAGGGTAAAAAGTGTATTACCTTGTAATTTTTAAACATGTTGATGTAGTATAACATGGCAGGGTTACTATGTTAGAAGAAACAGATTTCCAATTAAATTTTGATTTCCATAGCATATTATTAGCCTTTTCTCATTTTATACAAAATGAAGTCTGAAGGCAAATAAGAATGCAGAGGAAATGTTCTGATTTATAAATGCTTCTCCTACTCATTTTGCCTGTTTTTATATGCCTTTCCTTGTCTATCTTGCCCCCAAGTAGAACCACTGGAATATTTCTGTGTCTGCAGTCTGTGCAATTTATTGAATAGCTTTTACTAACTGAAAATGCAGACATCTATCAAAATCTGTAATTTTGATAACCCTTACATGCTTGATCATGTCAAATTTGACAGTTTTATGTGAGAAAGACCCCAGACATGTCAGTGAAACATGGAAGATAATAAAGAACAATGTCATTCACTATTTAGTGTCCTTTATAGTGAAGCCAACTTTGATATATCTTATTAAAACTCAGACCCATTTCACTGTTATCCTTTGGATAGCTTTCTCTGAGCACATTCGCTATTGCCCATTGACCAAAAATGCTAAAATAACCTACTATTGTCCATAAGCCTTATTATAAAAAGAAAGTCTGAATACAGGGCTTACAGCACCCAAATTTTCGTAGCTACAAACTGTAACATCATCAACGTAGTCAGGGTTTGGCTTTCCTGGCAGGTATACTGGAAAGCAATGCTTATGTAGATAAGAACATTTGCTTTTAACAAAAATGTCATGAAGAACTCCCAAAGGCTGCAGCTGTCCTCCATACACTTCAGATGAGAAACAGAAGGCTACACAATAAACATAAGACTTTCTATTAAATACAAAGGTTACAAAAACATGTTTGAAACTTACAGTATTATGATTTTTTACCCATTTCTGAAAAAAAAAGTTCTCCTATGAGAACATTCTCATTTTAGGCTAGTTTCTAAGTGACCAATCAATCAAGGAATCATTTTTGTCAATTTCCACTTTATATTTTATAGTTATTTGTTTTGACATGTTCAGTAAGACAGTTGAGTGGAACCCATATTTTTAAACCTAAGTTATTAGATGGAAATAGGTAGCTGCTTTCCAAAAGTTAACAAAGAGGAGCTGATCCCTTCAAACTGAGAAAATCAGAAGTAACAGAATATTTCTGCTCGTTATCAACAGCCAAACGGAGCTCCCACCTGATCTTGTCCTCCATTTCGGCGTCACTGCCCTGGAGAACCACTAGGCCCCAGGAATCCAGAGTGGCCATCAGCACTGGAGGGGACTGAGGAGCCAGCCTCTTGCCCTCCATTCCATCTCTCATTTTCCACACTGGCTTTTTTTCCCCCCTTTTTTCTTTTTCCTGTTACCCTGTCCTTGCCCCACACTCAAGAGTGTCACTAATAAAAAAAAATTGTTTTTCTTTTTGAAACTCTCTGGACGGCTTCATTACACAGTGAACAATTAATTAGAGAATTCTTAAAATGATCTCTTGGAAGTATTTAAAATCATCTCCTGTGAATACAAAGATCCTCCCCTGCCCCATAGAAATTGTTATTGCAATTTTAAGGGAAGGAAATGATAGATTCTGCATGTCCAGTTCACCATGCTTTCCAAAGCACTCCCCCACAGGTCCATTTGCTGTAAAAACCAGGCTCACAAGCTCTGTGGGCCGAAGGCACCGTTTCCTGAAGAAACATACTGACTTATAATGAACAAAGAGGCCAGGCACAAGAACCATAGGTAAAAATTCAAGATACAATTGATTATTCTTTCCTTTGGGCTGACAACTTCCAGGTTGCTAATTGTTTTCAGAGCATGCAGGGCTCCATAAAACTAGCATTCTGGGGAAATAGCATTGTTTACTCTTTCACACTTGACAAAAGCAATTCCCACGTGAAAGACAAGTTTAGCCGTGGGACAGAGTCTGCTACCTAAAGTAGGAAACACTCCAGAGAGTTCCCAAGCCAGAAAAGTTGTCAGATTGTCAGCTCCCGTTGGACAGCCCAGACACTGCGTTCTCAGCCTTGGCTATTTTGGTCATTATGGTTTGTTTTCCAATAGTTCATGCAACTGACATATAACAATCAATTATAAATGAAAACAACAGAACAGTGCATATTAAACTAGTGAAAAAGGTCACTTTCTCCTCAAATGCAAGCTTGAAACAAGAGATTATAATCTTTCTTGATTTAAAAATAGTATTTTCCAATAACTCTGAATCTTGCTTCTGTAGTTTTGCCATTTCTTAATACCCATAAAAGACCTATTAACATAGGTATATGAGGAAGTTGACATTTTTGGAGGACAAATTTTAGATTTACATTTAGAAGAACGCATTAAACCTCTGGTTGCAATGGCCTTTATTTGCTTAATAATTGACTGTGATACACCTTTGAATGCCATTAGTTAAATAAGACAGCCATTAATTAAACAAGACAAAGTTCTTTGAAAGAATAACCAAGGAACAAAATATTTTAAAAAGGTGTGACCCATTTCCTTTCAGGTGCCGTCAATAGCTGATCAGTCTGCTCAGAGCAGTAAGGAGAAACTGGCCACTGGACTGGTTTGTCAGCTATGCAGAATTTCACAGGACTGTAGTCTTGATTTGGGTGTATTTTCCTGATTCCTGCTGTGAGAAACCCTCCATACCTCTGAATTATAGCAACACTTGCACCCGTGGGACCCATTTTAGAAGCTCCAGTTTAAGATTAATGTACTTAACATAAAAAAGCATTTTCAAATAAATAAGCATTATGACTTGCTATTTAGGTGCTATTTACAAATGAAGAACAGATGAAATAATACAAATAAAATGAGGCAGAGGTCCGACAGAGTCTCAATTCAACTGTACTCATTCTGAGCTGGAAAATTAACTTATTCATGTCCATCTTTGGCAGAAACCAGCATTTCAGTTTGTGCAGCTTTGAAACTGAAAAGTGGAAAGAGGCTGGCATCAAAGTGGAAGGAAAGGATCAGTTCCCAGTTGTTGTCTACCAGGCAGGAGAAGACAGCAAAGAGCAAAAGCACAGAGCGTGCCTGTGGGGATCCTCCAAATCCAAACGCGCACTGGGTCACTGGGTTCACCCCAGGGAGACCCTCAGCCTGATGGGGAGCCCAGTGCAGGCCAGGGGGCTCATTATTAGTCCCATCATCTCCAAACTCATTTTGGGAGGAGCATTTCCTCTGAGCCAGAAAGTTAGCAACAGTGACAGTAAATCAAGATGATATGAGACAACTGTTACTTTTGAGCGAGTCCTTTAATGTTTTACATTACTTTGTGTGGTACAATCATTCCTTGTGCTTTTAAATTTGGAGATCCGAGAGAAAACAGCCTTTTTGTTGCAGTGCTCACCTCTAATTATAACTTCTTTCTTCTGAAGGGTGTCTTCCCCTGTGTATATGTTCCTGGCCCTGCAGGCATAGGTGCCTGAATCTTCCAGGGAGGCGTTCTTGATGACAAGGTGAAGCGTGGTGGAGTGCTCCTTCGTGATGCTCGATTTTTGCCTGCTGAGGCTGTGGTGCATGGTTCGGTTGTTAGCTGTCCGCAGCAGAATCCAAGTAATGTCTCTGTATAAGAACTTGCTAACAGTGCAAGACAGTTTCAGGTCCTCTCCTTCAGTCGGCACCTTTTCCAAGTTAACATGGAATCCATTTGGCACATCTGTAAAAGAAGAATAGAGAACGCTTGGTTCATAGAAAAATCCACGTGTCCTACAGAGGCAGTATCTCATCAAAGGATGCTCAAAGATGTGAAGAATCATTTCTACAGATTCTTGCAGCATCAGCTTTAAAAGGATGACTATGTCTTCGTTTACCTTAGGGGAACTGATCCAACATAGCAGGTGAGAACCAAATAAGTTCATTCCATCAGCAGCAGAAAATCCCTAACAAGACAGTTAATATAATGGGACATTTTCCTTACTTGCCCAAAAATGTTCTTCAAAGTGGAATGTTTTGTTTTGTTTTGTTTTCAACTTTGAATGAGAGCCACGTTTCCCATTTCTTTTAGCATGGACAGAACTGGGAAATGGACAAAATAGTAAAATACTAATAGTAATTTATATTAAAAACCAAAGGTGTTTTTTTAGTCAAACTTATCCAAAACAATTTGTGGAGAGTGAGACTAGAAGTCCTGGGTACACGGTAGAATAAAGCCCCAGGCATAGCAGTCAACATCCCTTCAGTCCCCAGTGTTTCCTGGGACAGGACGGCTGATCTCCCCAGCTTCCCACGATGGGCGTCAGCGTCCTCTCCTGCTGCTGTCCACAGCTGTGCCCACTCTCTGCTGGCGCAGGGGCACTGTGAGCAGAGAACAGCCAGCCTACCCAGATCCCCTAAATGGTGATCATTCCCCTCAGGCTTAAAAGAGCTAAGATTTCTTCTGAAAATGTAGACAACTACTCTGGAAGAGTTGCTGGATCATTTTAAAAATCAAATTCACTCTCAACAGCTTATTAAACATGTTCTGAAAAGTGATGGTGTCATTAAAAGCCATTTTCCCCAGTGCCTGTGTCTAGCTAACCTTGATTTCCACGTTCTCAGTGCCTCTGGCGATGTGCCATGTGCTGCATGAACTCTCCTCCTCAGCTTCCTTACCCTGGACCATTGTTAGCTTTCGCACTGTGGGTTCCCCAGTCCCGTTTTGGACCATTTCACCAGAGGATTTTAAAAAACCATTGGCTACTGGCCCTGAACTCATCTGCTCTCACAACCCTTGCATTGCTTGTTACTAGTGGTGTATCTGTGTTTGAGCAAAGAATTTGGGCCAACATTTTTACAAAGTACTTTGAAGATGAAAAGCTCTATGTTATGCTATTATTATTATTATCCTTTGCACACAAAGCTATAAAGAAACCTTTAAACCTTAAAGAGACAATAGTCCAAAATTAGATATCGTATCAACTCTTTCCTAAATCTCACTTTGCTTGTTTTTCTGATTTTTCTGGGCTTTGGATTTATTATCAAGTGTCACGTCTGAAGAAATGCCAAAGTATTCATCTGAAACCTGGGAGCGGGAGTAACAGTGGCTTATGAAGCTGTCAGTGGTTGGAGAGAGAGGAGACCAGGGGAGGTTTTCCTGCTTTGAAAATGAAAATCTAAGAATGTGCCAGAAGATGCAGAAGCAGCAATCATTTCTAACACAACAATAAGGTGTCCAAAATAGCCCCTGTAATTCAGCATCTTTTTACAACTGGGACAGTTTCCAAGAGTAAGGATCAAAACACCAGCGATCACCTTTTACACACACACTGCAACAGAAGTCTGGTATGCTGGCTGCGATCAAATCATTTCTCTAAAGACCACAGACTCCATTTATGAGGTCTCTTCTGGTACCAGAACCTAAGTGGGCCCAAGCAACACCACTGAGATCAAGTAGAGAGTTTCTATTTACTTCAGTGATTTGAAACTTCCTGTGGAAATTAGCTCACAGGTTTCCCGATGGAAGATTTTGTTTATCTTTGCCAAGCACCACCAGGAATCTCAAAATAAAATGCATTTAGTGACACTGGGAAACCAGGGAGATAAGGCAGTGCTGTTCCTGTTTCACACTCAGTAATTGCTAACACACCCACAGTCGTGCTGGGCACCAACCAAACGGCCAAAACACAGACACAGGAAAAGAAAAGAACCCAATGGGTTCTGTGGTCTGTTTTTCACAGGGGACACTATCACCGAAGCTTGTTTGGTGTGTATCACCGACAGCCTCGTAGAATGATGGTCTATAGCTCAGTAGTGTCCCTTTGGGATTCTCTTTTGACCATGGAAGATGATAAATAAAATGTTCTAAAACTACGTAATGAACCCAGGGGATTTTTCTCCTTAATTCATGTTGATTTTTTTTTTCTTTTTGCCTAAGAACAAAAACAGACCCAAGAAAGAGTTGCCTTCTAACTCTCAGAGTGAAAACAAGAAATCTTCCCACACTTAAGTGTCTGTGGGAGAGTCAGCACCAGCATCTCCAGCACCCACCACCACTCATCTGTCCAACGTGCACCCCGCCCACGGAGGTTTAGGAGGCATCAAGGAAAAGAACTGGCCCTTGGTCAGGAGGAATTTGCAACCCAGGGTTACGTGAAATAGTTGTCTATGCATGAGGGGAGCAGACATTGTGACCTAATTGGTCACCAGTGCAAAATGAGTTCATGAAAGACACAGTTAAAAGGATGAGCAAAATGAAGAGTGGAAGGTGTCTCACTTGTCAGGTGGGAATAAAGAAGGCTTCTCTTCTATTGAAGAACAGAAATAACATCCTCTAAAAAGAAAGTCAGTGGTTACTAGAAATGTTTGCTTTTTTCAAAGAGCTGCTATGTACATGTCATGGCCCAGTTCAGGGTCAGAGCAGTGGAAGGTTCTAATAGGTGCAGGTAGTTACTTTTCATCAGTTTGGAAGGCAATTTGAAGTTATCATATTGTAAGGAAGGGGCAACATGATTGAAATGAGGCTTAATAAAGACCCAAATCCAGATCTAGATTTAAAGCAGTTAAATTTTAGGCAGATTTTTGAAAGCATTATCTGCAGTAGGTCTGAGCATAATAAACACATGAAATAGACATGTCAGGTGCAACATTCCCAAGAGTATTTAGTCTCCTCTCTAGTGAGAGTAAGTCCCATGGTGAATATTTGACTAAGAAAAAGATAATAATTAGTTTTAAAACAATGAGTGTAAGCAAATGAATCTATTAGCACCAATCAAGACTAGGGCTTTTCAGGATGGGTAGAGAAGAGTTCAGAAAAATTATATTTCAGGCAATAGGGGCTTGATGGGCTGAATTTGTGCTCTGTTTTAAGATTAAGGTTCTTGAATTTCCAGAGGAAAAATGGTGAGAACTTCAAGTGGGTATGTTTGAATTGATTCTCACTGCTTGGGATTAGAAAAGGTCTTAGCCACTCCACGGTTATGAATTATATAAAGTGGTGGGAGGTGGGAGGGAATTTCTTTCTGAATTTAGCTGATGATCTTGATCAGCTTCACCAGTGGAGGTCCTATCGGCAACATACCATGCATGGATTTATGACGCAGCGAGGAAGAACTCGGTGGCATGGAAGGCAAGATGTGGGTATTGCAACTCATGCTGGGCACCAGTGGACTTTTTCCGGGGATGCTGAACACTAAGGAAATGAGCATGCTGCTTCCCTCTACTCTGTTTACATCCTCTGTCAGCACTGCTTCAGAAAGGGACCCTTTTCTGGGCCTGTGGATGGCTCTGTCTGGCTGTCTGTTCACAATGTAAAGAGTCTGTGGGCCAAGTGGGCAGGCCCGCTCAGAACCTGCATTATCCCCACTTCTAGATCTTTCTTGTGGAGAGGGTCCCTGGAATCCCAGAATTTCCTATGAAGTTGATCCCAACTCTGTTTCTAGACTGTCTCAGGTCTCTTTCCTCTTCACTAGGTCTGTCCTCCTGAGGTCAGACTGCTTGTCACTAAGCACACTTCAAGGTCCCAGGGAAGACTGTTCATGAGGGGTATGACCAGAGTTTGCATTTGGGGCCAGGGAGCCTGTATACACGAATGCGTGTCCCCTCGCCACATGGGACAGAGATGGGAGCGGAAAGGGAAGACAGGTGAGCCAGGAGGAGCTCCCTCCTGCATCTGCAGGCACTGCTATGCTCTGCTTGGGATGCTGAGTAGTCTCAGAACTCAAAATTTGGGCCTGATCTTTTCAGGTCATCATGATGGCACGTTCATCCCCAGAGGCTGAAACATATTTAGCAGCTGTTTGCTTAATTTAAGACTTATATGTGGTTAGATGTATTGTTTGTGGTACTCTCACCTTGACTCTGAAAATGCCAGGGCAGAACTGTCCTCTTCTTTCTACCTATTCAGATTCTAATTCCCCTCAGTACCATCTCAAATCCAGGACACTTTTAAGTCCTGCCTCCTTCTCTGAGGCTTCAAGTTACTCTGTACAAAACCCACAAACCACCATGTGTGGCTATTGAGCATTTACAGTGTGGCCAGTGTGACTCAAGAACTGAGTTTTATTGAGTTTTTTATTTCCATTAATTTAAAATTTAAAAACTGAGGCATTTGGGTTCATGAAATTAATTTCACCTTTTTCCTTTTACTATTTAAAAATCTGGATAATAGAAAATTTAAAATTATACATGTGGCTTATATTTCTGTTGGACAGAGTTGCCTTAACATTGGTAAATCCATCCGTCACATTACTTATGCACGTGCCTTTTGATACTAGGATACACATAATTCAACATTTCTTCTCTGTTTCCTTGGTGTTAAAACCATCTTCCTAGAAAGACCAGGCATCACTGGTATCTCTTCAAGGGCTCAGTGTGAGTCAAAGTTTCCTATCTAATAGCCAGTGCTACTAACTGGTACAAACTTGCTGACTGTTCAGAACAGGAGCTGCTCAGTCTTTTGTACTCTAAATCACATAGAGTGGCTATCGATTTTGATGGTAACTTGTTTCTTATCAAGTGAAAAGGACAATATAAACCTTTGTACTTAATTAGTCCAAATTGTCTGAGATGGGATCTGTGTGAAATTGTTACCCGAATCTTTGAAATAAAGGATTTTCCTAGTTGGGATGGATACAAAGATGACGGTCCTTCCACTTCTCAAATCTAAGAGGGCCGGGACTGGTCCAGTCTAAAAGGGGTCTGCTGTGTGCGTCCTCCCATCTCTGGACCCCATTTCTGCAGGTTCAGAACACGGGGCTCGAAGGTCCCTTCCAGGTCTGACACTCTACGGCCACCTGCACAGGGTGTCTCAAGTGCAGCTTCTTGGAGGGATGGCTTCCTCACCAGAAGGCTCCCTATGATCTGAAGGCCCCTACATCTCAGAAAATTGGACCGACCTCTTTTTTTCTGGAGAACTCTAGGCAACTACTATAGCCTGCTTCATGTAGTTTCCAAAGAGTTGGCAAACTGCCCAGGTTTCCTCAGAAATTGGGGGAGTGTGGAGCCAGGCGATTGTTTTTATACTTTGAGCTACTTCTTCCTTCCTGTACCCATGGAGGGACACAGGGAGTGCCATTTGTGTACCTTGGAAATTTTAAGATGTCCAGAGACGGTCTTAAATGCTACCAAAAAACAGTACATTAATTATCGGCAAAAAAGCTCAGTTGCCGATTTCTTTCTACAGGAGAAAGAAATTAGCTTTTTGGTTTAAAAAGTCACCCCCTGTATTATAACTGGTTTCCTTGATTATTCCTGAACAACTGCCATGTGCCAGACCCTGTGCTAGGCTCTGAAAAGAGGTAACAAATCAACAGGACAAGATCCTAAATTCCCAATCCAGCCTGGGAGCCAGACGTACACAAATAACTCTAAGAGAGAATTCAGGGAAATTACTCTTTAGACGATTCAATGATGCTGTAGAATACTATTCCTAAGAGCAAGGATGAAGGTACTCAAAACTTGAACAGTTCTATGGAATGTTTCCTTTAAATAAAAATCACTCAATCTGTGAGTGCCCTAAAAGCAAACACAATCTGAACAGCAACTGAAGTCACCAGGCTGGCTTTTGGGGTATAGGATGTGTAGCTCACCTGTGATGTAAAAGTTGATGTTTCTCTCCGCAGTCCCTGCTTTATTAGATGCCATGCAGGTATAGATTCCAGAAATTCTAGAGTCAGCCACAACCAAGGTGCTAGCAGTCTGCAAAAGAAAAGGAAGTTTTAGCTTGCAATAGGACAAAGAACCATTTGAATATCCGTCAGCTACTTCTGAGGGTTGAAATGATTTCGGCTATTTCATTCATTCAACAAAGACTCGAGTGGTGGTTACCAGAAGGCGCTCCCCTTTCCGAGCCCCAGCAGGAATGGAAAAATAACAGGAAAGCAGGTCCTCAGTAGACCGGAGCTGATGACGTCCGATGTGCATGAGGGTTTCAGGGTTATTTATCTCGTGCTGCTGGTGCAACAATTCCAGACCTGAAGCTGAGATGCGGGACTGCACGTCCTCCTCGCTGAGGTGGTCAGTTCCACGTCAGTGAGAGCAACAGGTGAGGCTGAGGCTTTCTTCCATTTGGAAGACCTGAGACCATGGATGCTCTTTGGGGACAGGAGCCATAGTATGCTAAGTGAGCAGGGACAGAGGAGAAACGTTGGCCGAACCATTTCTTTTATGTGCTCAAAGACTGTGGCACTGTAGCCTGAAAGCTCATTGAGATGATAGCATATGTTATTAAATTACTCAGTTTCTCAGGCTGTCAATTCCTAGTCTATAGAAAACATAAGTTATGAACTGATGCAATATTATTTCATTAGACTTTAGTGCTACTTGACAAATTAGCCCCTAAACAAGGGTTAGGAGTCAAATTTGCCTAAATGAGAGAGCACTTTAGAAACTGTATGTCTCAAAAAGTTCTGAAACACAAACTTAGCTTAAAGGCTTGCATTGCTATCTTCTTTTAAAGACACAATTTAGTAACATGGAAAAATTGTTGAGTTTTAAAGTTCAATCCAACCTTGCAAAAAAGTAATGCATACTATATGAAAAAAATGGAAAAGCAAATTTTTCATATTTAAAATTATTATAAAAATGTTCATCCAGTTACTTATAAATTGTTGCAGCCTCTCTCCTAGGACACAGATAACTAGCTTTAAAATTGCACACCTTGACTGGTGTGGCTCACTGAATTGGCACCGGCCTGTGAACCCAAAGGTCGCTGGTTCGATTTCCCAGTCAGGGCACATAACCAGGTTGCAAGCCAGGTCTCCAGCCAGGTCCCCAGTTGGAGGAAGGTGAAAGGCAACCATACATTGATGTTTCTCTCCCTCTCTTCCCCCTTCCCTGCCCTTCTCTCTAAACATAATAAATAAAATCTTAAAAAAATAAAATTACACAGACTGTGTTGATGCTTCCAGACTAGGAAAGTGTCCCAGTTGAAGTACAATGGTTGAGTGGCTTACAGGCTAAAGTAATATATAGGCTGAAAGGTGACCCCGGACTTTCTAAAGTAGTGAACAAATTCTATAAAGTCTTACATTTTTCTGAGTTGCCAAGTAATGTGGTAGGCACTTTACATGTTCTCATATCCCATTCTTTCTTTATGCTACAGATCAGGGAGACTAAAAATATACCCTTTATTTTTAGTCAAGTTCATTGCTTCAAATTCTCTGTAATGTTCACTATGGTATAGTGAATATTACATGATGGCTCCTTTTCTGGTTATTGGATCTGTATAATTACATAAGTCCATATATCCTTTGTGTATCATTGAAATTATTGGAAGTGAAAGTGTCTACAATATGTGGCATTTTTTGTTCAATTTAGCAAACATTTACTGGGCATTGCCCAGATAATTTAAGGGAGACAGAGATGAATATGACACAATCTCTTTTTTTTTTAAGATTTTAAAATTTATTATTTTGAGAGAGAAGGGAAGGGAGAGAGAGTGAGAGACATCAATGAATGGTTGCCTTTCACCTGGCTTCAGTCACGGAACGGGATGGAGACCTGGCTGGCAACCTGGTTATGTGCCCTGGCTGGGAAATTGAACCAGCAACTTTTGGGTTTGCAGGCTGGTGCCTTTTCCACTGTGCCACCAGCCAGGGCCAATCTTTATTCTTAACCTTAAAGGACTACTGTGAGGTTATAAACAGGAATGTCTCTACTTGAAGCTCAAATATCTATACGTATTATTCTCTTCTGCAGATGCACACTCACACAAAGACAGATAAACAGGGAAGAGTGTGGAAGAGAGCTTAGGTGTTTCCCTTTTGATTATCAATCTTTTAAGAGGTGAGAAAAAAAAATTCTGGACAGCCATTTTCTTTAAATTTTTGCTTCCACCACTTCAGAGTCATGGAAGAAAATGAAAGTGACTAGGAGAGAAGGTTGCAGGTGACACTGTGAAATTAAGTATTAGCTCATGGCAGCTGGAAGGACAAAGTAAAACTCCAACTCCATAATTTTGTCCCAGCAAACCAGGGCTCCATGCTTGAAGCAGCGCACCACAGGCTCAGACACAGGAACACAGGTAAGGGCCTCTCGCTCTTCCCGCACTGCTCGCCTCTCAGCCAAGTGCTGCTTTCTAATGGGGCTCACTATCCAGGGTTTTTCCTGAAGGGCCTCAGCAGAACCTTTATTTAGAGTCTCCTGATTTGTCATTCCTCAATAAATAATTGAAAAAGTCACTTCTATTTGGCTTGAGATAGCTGATATTATGGATAGCAATGACCTGAATCTGAAAGTTGGTGACATTTGGGTTTCTATTGAAATGATTATGATTTCACTGAACTCAAAGCAACTAAGAACAAGAACTGGGTTCCATGGCAAGGGAAAATCACCAGCTGTACAAATTTGCCATATTTAAGCCCTGTGCAGGCAATCTGGGGATGGCCGTAGCTATTTTACAAGACTCCAATAACAAATAGCTCAGAAGTTTTGAATAGTCAATGAAATGGAGGTTCCCGGAGGTGAAATGAATCCAGGTCTTGTGATGAACCATGGAAATAAAAAAGCATTTGAGTCTCTCTTATTTTGCCTGAATGACCCCTTCTTAAGAGTCACACCTGCCACATAACTCACCTTTCCAAAGTTTCTATTGAGATTGAACTACAAAATGGCATTGATCGGAGTTTTCGTTATTTCTTTAGTTCTAGGTACCTTTATGTAGCCCTTGTTCTGTGCCAGATAGCGTGCAAGGCATTATCTCATTTAACCCTCCCTTTTGCCCTACAAGGTGGGTACATTACCCTCTTCTGCCCAAGAAGCAACTAGGGTCATAGAGGTCAAGTGATTAGGCCTGGGCAGAACAGCTGCCAAGGTTTGTCCAACTCCACAGCCTATGTTCTGAATCTTTACATGAACCTACTTGTTACCCTAAAACTACTTAAATTTAATAGCACAGATCTACTGGTAGAGGTGTGTCTATTTTTGATTTGGGTTTTTCCTCCAGCATACCTCCTTTAGGCAGCAGAGATAGGTCAGAAATATGTACAGAAATACTAGCTTCTTTCGTGGTATTTTACATAAGCCACAAGCTTTTTTTTTTTTTTAATAAATGAAATGGTGTTATATGGCTTGAGAATATGATTGAGGAATAAAAAGGTTATAATTAAAGAAGACATTTTAAAAATAAGATGAAACATATTTTATGACCACCTTTATTAAAACTCTGACTTCTAGAGTACTTCTCTTTTTTCAGAGACTGTAAATTATAAATTAAAACATTTGCATGAAAAATGAAATATTTTGGACAACTGAAGTATAAACTTGATGGGGCTGACTTCAAAAAGCTCAAGTGTGAATTGTAGGTGAGCATCAACTATCAAGCAGAAGGCAGCGAGTCTCCTCTGTGAAAGGGACAAATTCATTCCTTGGTGCTCATAATCAAATACTATTGTTTCAAGGGGAAAAGGTAAAAATAATGTTAACAGTTGAACCCCAACACCAACTCAATACTTTAAGAGAAAGTACCAAGAATTTGAGCTATAACATGTGTTTGAAAAAATAACAATTTATTTTACAAGGCACACCAAATTAATCTCCAAGATTAATGCCCGTATTGTTACTATAATTAGTTTTCATGTGCCACAATATTTTTAGCTCTGAACCCTCTCACTTTAGGGGTACCTCTACTTGCCCTGCCAGTACCCCCAAAATTTAGATATTAGAAACAGACCCTTCAAGGCCATTCACTGGTTCTTTCGTATGATGCAGGAACACTGATGAAAACTCTAGTCAGGTATTATAAGCCTGGAAGTTATCCAGATTCCCTCCTTCCCTTTTGCTAAGTATTAGTAGTTCACCACTACAATGTGGTTTGAACCTCACAGAACAGACTGCAAGGGATGATATGTAATTCAGCCTAATCTCCATCACTCATTTTTTTGTTTGTTTTTTGTTTCTGTTTTTTGTTTTTTAATCTCTGTATATGGAACAGTGATTTTCATCTCAGGATGTTTCTGATATAGTTTCCTTTTAAGTGTCTCAGGGAGACATGAAAGTAGACATGGAGAAAGGTCACGGAAGAATCTAAAATTAACCCAGCGTGGCGTATTTGAGCCAAGTGATGGAAGAATACAACACGAGAGTAGAAAAACTGGGGAGTGCGTGGGAAACAGCCACACAAGCTATGATTCTGCAATCAGGCAGTGATGCTTCCTTGGGCCAAGACCGGCTCATGTGGCACCAACACTTGTCCTCACCTCAGAGCAACTTCACTGCAAATGGCGCTAAAACCTGAATGTTGTCACCGTGCCCCAGCCTCACAGAATTAACATTGATCCATATTTCCTGTGTGTTTTTTCTACTGCAGAGCTCTTTCTACTTCCTACTCCTATCTACAGACCTCGTAGTCTGACTGGTCCATTTACACAATACAGAAACTCCATGTGTGTTACTAGTAACTCCACTGATAACTTACTTTTCACAAATCTAGGCCAAAACTTGCTAGTAAGGAACTGAATTTTATGGCCCCCTGTACCCTTACTTGAATTTCATGAAAAAAAGCAAACAAAACAATAAAAAAAGATAAGTCCCTGAAATCCAACAGGTGCTCCAACAGGCCCCCTGTCCACTGATCTGTGTGTGTGTGTGTGTGTACGTGTGAAGAGAATGCTGCTGGACATGCTAATGCTATGCTACAGGGAAGAGGATCATCATAGTCCAAGTTTGGACTTCACTTTCTTAAAAGGTACAGAAAGTAAAGGCAGTTTTAATTATAAAGGGATGAACTGTACAAATCATTCCAAAGTAGCAAACTCCCATTTGTTATCGTATGAAAGGTAATTTTTACACATAAAGATATATTAATAATGACAATAATAAATTTTTAAAATCTACAACATGAAATTAATAATTTACTTAAAATCTAATGTGTTATACTTACAGCTACTAATAGGATATTAAATAGATACACAGGGTATATGCGATCAATTGGCAAGAACTTTGCATCTCCTTATTTCATGCGCTTCTTACTAATTTTGAAAAACTATGTTTCTAAGGTTATGATTTAACCATTGTTTCTGATATAAAGTATTAAATTCATCATGTCAAAGAAATATGATGCTAGAGCAACCATAGTTTCTGGATTGTGTGCAGGGTGAACTGCTGAGGAAATTGTGGACTTCGATAACATCCCTTCATGTACAGTTGACAATATGAAGGTGTATGATGCTGATCCTGATGTAGCCACACCAACAAGGAAAACGCCTAAGGTATGCAAGGATTTCACAAGTTCAGATATTGTACACAGAATCCAGGAGATCATCAATGAAGATCCAGGGTGTTTACCTTGATATTTTGAGAGAAGTAGTTGTACCATGGATGAAGCAAGTCACAAATGGACGTCATTTTATCTTCCAACAAGATGGTGCACCAGCACATAATGCCAAAAAGGTGCAAGAATTTCTCAGTGTCAATGTTCCTGAATTCTGGTCAAAGGAAATATGGCCGCCTAGTTCACCAGATGCAAATCCTTTAGACTATTATGATGGAGCATTTGTGAGAGAGAAGTTAATAAACAACCTCATTCCAATAAAGAGGATGTTAAAGTTAAGACTGAAAACATTACTTTGTCCATGGATAAAGAAAAGTTAACTAAAGCATGCTCAAGATTTCGAAGTCAAATAAGAGTCCATTATTGCAGCAAGTGGAGACTTTTTTGAACAATTAAAAAAGTAATGAGTATGTTTATGTATTTACATATAAGAATAAATTTATTTAAAAATATAACACTTTTGTGGTATGTTGTTTATTTTACTAAAATTTTGCCAACTGATCGTGTGCACCCTGTACAGTATATATCAACTTTGTTTAGAAAGAGTATTTTCATTGCAAACAATTATTTAAAAAATAGTCTTCATTATACATGATCCCAATCAATTTGGGAATTATATTAGGGTCTGTCTATATGACAATCACCTTTTTGTTTTTTTAGTCTTCCCCCAAGAACATGCTTACTGATTTTTAGACAGAAAGGGAGAGAAACATCAATCAGCTGCCTCTCATATAAACCTGCAACCTAAGTGTGTGCCCTCATCAGGAATCAAACCTGTAACCCTTTGGACTACGGGATGATGCTCCAACCAACTGAACCACGTTGGCCAGGGATATGACAATAACAAAAAGGCAAATTAGGTAGAGCAAATATTACTAACCCCATTTTTTGGAGGAGAGGACCCAGGTTCGGAGAGGTGAACTGATTTGCATGTTGTTATACAAGATAGAAGATGGCAGAGCCTAACCGCTTGTGGGACAGCACAGGTGCCCACTGGGTCTGGAGATCTGTATTTAAAACCTCTGCATGACTACAAGATCACACATAAGTCAGGGAAGTTCCTTTTTCTAACTTCCACTGTTTTGTTACTCCACTCTTACCGTTTCTCACATGTATTCTCTACAAAGTCAGTCAGCCACTTCATGGTTCAGGCTACTTGGAAACCTCATCTAGCTTTCTCATTTTCCTTCCATTTTATTTTCTATTGCATATTTTTGTGGACAGAGTACCAAAATAGGGCCAGAAGTTACCACAGAAATTAAGTTCCTAAGTTCCTGTTTTAATTTCCAGCAGTTAAGAGTATATCGGCCTGACTTGGTCAGGAAAAGGCAAAGTGAATTGGCACAATCAATGACATGATGCAATTTTCTAATAACTTTGTAACAACTAACTTGAATTCTTTCCTGAGGCAATTTCAGTTTTTTTTGAAAAATGTAGTGTCACACAAATTTAACTTTCAAGTTTATAGAATTTCTTCTTCCCTCATTAAACTGCTTTCTCAATAGCTACATATCAAGGAATATTTTAGACTACTGCACATTTGTATTAGAGAAAAAAAACTGTAAATCACCTACAACTACTGCCAGTTATAACAACGTTTCCTAGATCCTTCACAAGTGATTGCTGATCATATCATGCCAGCCATCACCATTTGAACTAATTTCTATATTGGCTTATGTTGGCATAATATGGGTTTTGGAACAGGAAGACTTTGGTTTGAGCTTTTCGTTTGCTACTGTTAAGCTGTGTGGCTTTGAGTTAATCATCTTATCACCCCTGTGTTTCTTATCTTTAAACTGGAGATAACCACTTTAGTCAGCCAAAGAATGACTTGACATTAGCATATATCAAGAAGTTTCACACAATGAAGAATTAAGATGTTATTTGTTGTTACTGTTACTGCTAAATCCTACACAGACAATGATGCCATCTATTTTGTCGCCTTCAAATGCAAAGAATACAGCTGAATAAACAGATATAGACGTTATCTCACTCAAGCAGATGGCATTTATATTAACAGATGACTCCATATCAAGATATGCAAGTATAAACAGACAGTTTAGCAAGAGATTATTGGATATATATTGTTTCCATTTTTAAAGCATCACTACCCCATGCCCCATGCCTTTAGTGGCAGATCTTTACATGTACTGTTCCTTAATTCAACAGTAAAGAAAAAGCCAGCAGGTCTGAGGTCCACTGAGATTTGCCTAGTTCACAAGGTGCCAGTTTCACTGAGGCTGAGTGCAGGTTGGAGGAGCACAGAATGAATAGTGCAGGAGTGGCAGAAAAGATGCTTACTAGACCCCGATGAGGTCAGAGATATTGCTGTGGGGAGGGGTTGAAGTCCCTCTCTTTTTAAACGAGATTTAATTGGCATGTAACATTATATCAGTTTCAGATGTACAACATAATAATTAGATATTTGTATATATTGCAAAACGATCACCATGACAGCTCTAGTGAACATCTGTCACCATATTTAGTTACAGTTTTTTTTCTTGTGATGAGTACTTTGAAGACCTCTTCTCGATTTTATTTATTTATTCATAGACAGAGGGGAAGGGAGGGAGAAATAGCGGAAGAGAAACATCAGCGTATGAGAGAGAAATCTATTTGTTGCCTCTCGCACACCCCCCAACTGGGGACTGTGCCCATAACCCAGGCATGTGCCCTGACAGGGAATCTAACCTTAGGTAACCTTTGCTTTGTGGGATGATGCCCCACATACCACTCAGAGCTCTTAGCAATTTTTAAATATGCAATATAGTATTATTACTATAGTTACTATGTTGTACATTACATTCTCATGACTTACTTATTTTTTACTGAAAGTTTGTCTTTGACCCCCTTGACCCATTTTACCCACCCTCACCTTCTGCCTCTGGCAACTACCAATCTGTTCTCTGTATTTATGAGCTTGTTTGTTTTGTTTTAGACTCCACATAGAAATGAGGTATTTGTTTTTCTCTGACTTATTTCATTTAGCGTAATGCCCTCAAGGACGATCCGTCTTGTCACAAATGGCAAGAGTTCATTCTTTATTGTAGCTGAATAATATTCTGCTGACTGTACACACTCTATTTTTTTAATTCATTTATCTATTGATGAACACTTAAGCTCCCTTTTCTCTAGTTCCTGGCCAACACTTGTAATCTCTTGTCTTTTTGATGACAGCCATGTGAACAGGTATGAGGTAGTACCTCATTATGATTTTGATTTGCATATTTTAAGTCAGAGAATCTTGATACTGTGTGTTTGTATACCCCAACGCAGTCAGGCTGTGCCCTCGAAAAGACAGATTAAAACAAGATATTTTGGGAAATGGGAACATTACATTTTAGCTTTTGCTTATTGCCACCCCACTTCATGTATGGCAGTGATTCCCAGTCCTGGTTACGTTTTAGAATCTCCTGGGAGCTTTTATGAACCCTGGCTCCACCCCAGAGATTCAAATGTAATAATTGGGAGAGTACGCCACCAGGCTGAAAAGCATGGATGTGGCGCAGTTTGTTCAAGAGGTAGTTCAGCCTCTTCTATTAGGGCCACGTGCTCACTGCTTTGGGCCTGGTGGTCCACGAGAGAACACCATTGTTTGAGCAGCCTCATTGCATCTCTCATGAAGACACAGCTCAACACTTCCTTCCCTCTGAATGTTTGTTGAGCATTTTAATTGCGCGTGGTTCTAATAAACATGAACTGGGAAATAAGTGTGTGTTTTTAGAATAAATATCCCAACGAGTATTTTTACAAAGAATACCTTGTTCTTTCCTTCTATTACTGCTGTGCGCTGAGTGATGCTTTCGATTCTGTTTCCTATGTTGCTGTCAGGATCCAGGAGAAAGGACTCTTCATTACTGGAGCAGAAGTCATACCTATTTTTTAAAAAAGGTAAGTTGTTACTATGTTGCTTTGAGGCATGGTCAAGCCTAGGGCTTTAGGTGAAAGGACAATCATTGGATAACAACAAATATAAACAAGCAAACAAATAAAATCATTGGCTAAAGTGCTGGGGTAAAAAAAAAAACAACAAAAAACACAAACGTTTTCTTTCTTTTCCTTAGATTTCCCCCAATAGCCATCCTCAAAACTTAAAAACAGCAAGTATATTTCGCCTGATCTGAAAAACCCATACCAATGTATCTCCATACATCCTTCCTGTTCTAAATGTTAATTATAAACCAAAATGCATAAATTAGAATATTTTAATATCTAGATTTTGATTAGTTCCTAGTGGAGAAAACATGCAAACAAAAAAATGAAGTTATGTTAATGAATGGAAATCTCAGATAATGACATTTCACATCTACAAATGGCTGGCTTTTAATCAGAACATTCCGTTATGCAGGTAGTTTTTTCCAGGGCTAATTAGGTGTATGTGGAAACACATTATGGAGCAGTTATTAAGTTCAGTCTATTTCATTGCAAGTTGGCGGGGAGGGGATCATAGCAAGCTCTTTATCTTTCTCAGGCCTTAAGTGTTTAATTATAAAATAGGGATGTTGATGTTTACCTTTAAGATTTTTTTTTTATTTTAAAAGTCCATAAAATCTCTTTTATTATTTCAAAATAATTGCTAGAAAGATTTTGACCTATATATGGAAGTTAGCATGTTCTCTCAGACGCGTTATTATCATGAGGCTTCTGTTTTCATATGGTTTATTATGAAGATCATTGGTCTAAATATTTATCGGTCATTTATTATATTTTGTGTTTTCTGCATTCTAAATGAATGTAGCCCCCCAAAACAAAAAAGACATTTAAGTCCATTCTGATCCTGGGCAGTGCACTGGTATCTGAACTGGCCTCGCTGCCCCTTGGCTTTGTCCACCTCCTCCAACATTCCCGAACTGCTGCCAAACCAACCCCTACGTGTTCTGGTTTTCAGTGCAATCCTTTTGCTGCTGTACTATACAAAGCCCAGGCTTCCTTGTCTGGCAGTCAAGGCCATCCACAGTCAATTGCTTACCTGCTCTTCCAACCTTAACCCTATGGAAGCTCTTTGTTCTGGTCAAATCATGTGTCTGTTTAGTTCACAGGGCTCCTAAGTCCTAGTCCCACCCTTCATGACAAGTTTTCTCTTCTAAAAAATATCAATGAAAATATACCTGCCTTGTTAATCTCACAGGATTATATAAGTATCAGATGACTTACTCTATGTGCAGAGGTTTAGTAAATTGAAGACACACTATAAGCCCTGGCTGGTGGAACAGTGGATAAGACACCAGCCTGCGAATCCAAAGGTCGCTGGTTCGATCCCTAGCCAGGGCACATAACCAGGTTGCAAGCCAGGTCTCCAGCCAGGTCCGTAGCTGGAGGCAGGTGAAAGGCCACCATACATTGATGTCTTTCTCCCTCTCTGCCTCTCTCCCTTCCCCTCTCTCTAAAAAGTGAAAAAAAAAAAAAAAAAGACTCTATAAGAAAGTAAGGAATTATTCTTACTGTATTACGGGTATGCCACATGCACTGTGATCCCTTTACCTTCACTCATGCAGCTGCCACTGACTGGACACCCTCACCCCTCACAGCCTGATCTCCCACAGCTTATTCTGACCACTGTGACTCCTCACTGCCCTCATGACTGGAACCACTCACTGAACCTATTGTAAGTTCACCCTAAAAAATTCCTTGAGATTTAAGTGTGGATTTTTTTGAGACACGATGCAAAGAGAGATGTTTCAGGTGCCCCAGCTGGCAGGAGCCTGAATTGAGAACCTGCAGCTACCCTTAGCCATGTCCTCAGCTTCCTGATTAGTGTGAGTATTGATTTTTCTGTTTTCTTGTACTGTGGCCATTTCATTAAAGTGTTTTGTATCACTGTGCTTTGGACTAGCATTTGTGGTGAGCAGAACTTTTGCTGGGCTTTACATATCTTGGGCAGATTTTGGAGATTTTCAAGGTAGGAGGAACTTTTAGAGCCCAATTTCCAGAAAGAATTGAGCGGAGGAGCTTAAGGAGCCAAGGACAGCTGTGACTTATGTGAGATGAAGGTGTGAGGATCAAATAGGTGAGGAAAAGGGAAGGCAGCAGGGATGCCAATGACCAGTAGAAAGTCCTGTGATACTGGTTCTTCTCTGGTGCTGGAGGGGAGGAAGGCTCCAGAATGTGAAACTCTCCAGTCTTCTGGCTGGTCTCACCTCTTGGGCATGCTGACCTATGCCAAGGTGATCGGGCCTCCCCCAGATCACCCCACTTCCGAAGTTTCCATTTTCTGCTCCCCAGGCCAACAGCTACAGGGAGATAGGGGCCATACCTACTTCTTTGCTCTGTCCTCAAAGTGAAGCCAGAGACTAGCAGGTAATTGGCGCTCCATAAACACGTGTAAACATCCAAGCAGGCATGAGGTACTGATAGGTTGTTTCCAGGAAGATTTTTCATTTGATTTAGTTGCTTATTATTTTCAAACATACTGATAAATACACAGTTTAATGAATCGTCATATACCCAGCACCTAACTTTAACAATTAAGATTTTATCACATTTGTTTCATCTATCCTTTATTTCTTTTATTTTTCCACAGGTATTTTAAAGCAAATCCCAGATATCATGTCACTTTGCTCTAGTTTTCACTATTAGGATTCTTCACTTTCTAGACTATAACTCCGTACCTTGAACTAGTATTTGCTCTCACATCTTTCACACATGCTCAGTATATATATGAGTATATACAATATACTATAGTTCTGCCTGTAGTGTATGTACATGACAGGTACATGGAATTTATGACATGTATACACCTCTATGAACACACATACACCCATATTAGACATGTACGTGTATCCTGGTATTGCAACATAAAAACGCTGAAGTTCTATTGTATCTGGAAGAAAAGCATTTAATTTCATTCTTTCCCCCCCAAACAAGTGAACAAGATAAGGGAGGCCTTAGACAAAGATTCTGGTTCATACTCTAGGTCTTCAGGAAATATAGAGAAATATGTGACAGTAAAGCACGTCTGGGCGTTTCCAGAGGGAAACGCAGTCTGCTGTCAGAGTTCACAGGGGCTGACAACCTCTGACCCACCGTCCCCACCCCTAAGTCTCAGGGACCGAGGGCACAGGCCCCAGCCTGGAAACTCTGGGTCAGACAACTGCGAGGCCCTCCCAACAAAAAGCACAGACTCTACAGCCATCTTCTAATTTGGGGGCTATTATTTTTCCCTCTTTGTAATTGGAACCATAAAAATAGAATGTCATTTGGGGCCTGACTATATAACAGCACTTGAAAAGAGATTTAGGGGGAGGGGAGTTTGCCTAATCCTTAAGAATACATCAAGCCCTTAAGGAAGTGGATTGTGCCATGTTTGAAGATGCAAAGATAATCGCTGTGCTGGGAACCGTCTTGAGGGGGGAGGAAGCCGAACAACAAGAGGAAAGCGGCGCTCACTCCTGATTTCGCACAGGAAGCCCACAGTACCTCCTGCCAAGGGGAGATAAGAAAGCTCCCAGGCACTATTCTGGACAAGGCCACTGTTATCAACTTCAGCTCCACGCTGTCCTCTCTCTGCTCCAAGCCTCTGTCCCTTTCCTAATGAGTTTTAGGACTCCGACCTCCATTTGCATGCAGCATGCCAAGTACAATAGCATGCAGGTATTTATAACCATTGAGAGGAAAAAAAAGTTTCCGGGGTAAGAGTGTGTACTCCATGGCATCACATCCATTGCCCTGAAGTTGAAACAAATTAGTTTCAGACTAGAGATGGATATAAATACATTTTTAAAAGGCAGCCAATTTCATAGCCAGCACACAGAGCTGGGACCCTACATGTGACATGTCAGCCTGCTTAGCTCCTGGCAGGAGCCATCTGAGGGGTTCTCCTATCTGGTCTAAGTTACCAGCCTTCTCTTGACACATATTAGGGAAACACCACTCTCCAGAGACGTAGATGACATTACTGACCTACAAGCTTTGGGTTGTTTTTCCTCTAGTGATGGTGAATTTGCCCTGTTCCCTTCACATTTCTAAGTATGTATTTGGCTCCTCTATGACCACAGACAAAGGCAACGCCAACAACCGGTCCCGACAGGCAAGTTAACCAGCCATAGGTTAGAATAATTATAATATACACTATGCGTATTACTATTACAATAAGGATCGTATTTTCTGTGCACTAGGCGATTCATATGCACTATCTCACTAATCTGTGTAGTGTCCTAAAATGTAGGTATTCTCATCTCCCATTTAATGGATAAGGAAATTGAGGATTAGAGAGGTTCGGTAATTACCCAAGGTTAAACAACTAATAAGTGCCCGAGGCAGAATTTATAATGAGTTCTGGCTCATTCCAGAATCTGTGACTTAACCCTTACTCCACATGTAACATGCTGTCCATCATGCTGTCAATCGTGCTGATTGTCCAATCATCACATAACAAGAAGATGCTATACTAAAGTGCTTTTTTATATGTAGGAAGACAAGGCTTGTCAGCTATTCACTACTCAAATACCATTAATATAGCAGGGATTTAAGTCTTTTTTGTAGCCCTTTTCGTATAATATGGTCAGCTTCTTTCTGAAGTTTGGCAAACAATTCTCATCATACACAACCAAAATGTACTGCATGCCCAGTGTGCATGTGGCCTGCAGTCAGTTTCCAGTGGAGCTCGCTGTGTTATCCCACAGCTCAGAACTTCCTTCCCAATCACCGTTATCCATCCAGCCCAGGAAATACAACACACAGAATGCACCCAAAGGGGCCCTGCTGTGTTTCCTCGTGCTTTTCCTTAGATGCTGGTTTTGAACAATTTTGACTTTCAGACTTTCTTCATTCCTTCTGCCTCCCTTTCTCCTCCCCCTACCTAAGTGCAGAGCTGGGGCTTTTCTTTCTTTAGAGCATGGATTGTTGCATCTGGTGGACTCTGAAGGGAGAGTCCAGCTGGATGAGCATTAGCCACTGGTGCTTAGCATCTATATTTCCTTTGATGTGACTCTTCCCCTGTGAGAACATGATAGACTCTGAAGATTGAGGTGAGATGGTTCAGCCCTTCACTTCCCTTTCTAGAGAATGCCTGTTTGTTTAGTGCCTGTTGTGGTAACCAAGACTCCTGTCATTACAAAATCCTCATTTCATAAATGATTTCTAGGAAGTTTCATAACCAGTCCAATTCTAGAAAGTTTATAGCCTGAATGTTAAGATAGAGGTTTGTTTGTTTGTTTTCAGGATCCCCTTTCTCCCTATGATAAATGAAATGAAGCTGACCTTTCTGTAAAAATCTCTATTCTCCTAAATTCTGACTCTTGGTTGGCTGAAGTGAAACTAAACCCGGCCCAGCCTAAGAGCTACATTTACACATTTAAGCTCAACAAATTCTCACAGTCACCTGATGAAGCAGGTATTCTGATCCCCGTTTCACAAACCCTTTCACCAACAAGGAAACTGAGACTCTGAAAAACCAAATGCCTTGTTCAGATTCACAGAGAAAGCAGCAGCCCCAGGATGAGTCTTCCTGACTCTTTCTACCACACCAGCACTCAATTGGTCACACTAGGTGAATTCTGTTCCCAAGTAACCTCCCCAACTTTTACTACCGCACGTTACAGGGTGAATCTGCCTCAAAATTACCTGTTAGAGAGAAAGCTTGTGGAGACCCTCTAAGTCCCACCGGTACAAAGTCAAGATACCAAGAGAAATGAAGTACTAGCTTTTTAAAGGGAAAAGTGGTGCCAGCACTTTTGTGGAGGGGGCCAGAGAGGAGGAATACTTTGTAAGTAAATTTGGACATAAATTCTGGTTAATTTTTGTCATAAAAATGTTTTGAGGTTAAAATGATAGAAACTCTTGACTTTCCAATTGCTGATAGATTTTATCATTGAGAGATCTTTTTCTTTTGCCACAAAATACAAAATCTAACTTTTATCACGATCTCTTTCTTTTCCTGTTAATTTACTTGGTCTACATGATTCCTGAACACACACTTCCTGAGGTAAAGCCACCCTGTTTCATTATGAACTCCAATACATTTATAGCAGGCTGATTGCTTTAAAGAGGGCCTCTGGGGTGGGGGCACGGGTATGCAGTGGTGAGCTGAGCACCCCAAAATCCAACAGCTGCCTATTTGAGCCTGAACCAATACCTAAGAGTTACTGCGTGTATTAGTTTATCATTACAGCACACTTATTGGGGAGGGTGGGAGGGTGGAAAGAGGCTCTGGAAATCTCTAAAGTGTCCCAAGACAATGATTTCCCTCTTTCTATTTTGGATAACACAACCTGAGGACTCTTTGTGTGTGTGGACTCTGCTTATCTGTTTAATGAGATTGGACTGCACGTGCTAACTGTGATTAGAATCTATTTGTAAAGAATATTGAATCATGTCAAGTTAGGAAACAAAGGGGAAGAGCAGCAATAAAAAATAAATTGAGGCTGTAAAATGTCTCTTAAAAAATAGAAAGGAAAGACCACCTGGCAACATGCCAGAGGGCACTCCAGGGGCTGGTTCCCCACCACGCAGCCACCCTGTGGAGGGGCTGATGGAAACTTTCCCTGCCACTGCGGGTGTTGTGTCAAAACATTAGTGATAGTGTGTCTGAGCCATCAGATTAATACGAGCTGCAAACACTATCTTTTCCCCTCCTCTCACATTCTCTTAAAACAAATAAAACAATATAGGGGAAAGGATGCTGGCAGAAGAAGGCGCAGAGTTGGAAGGAGTGTTTAGACAGAATGGTTCCTGCTCCTGCAGCTCCAGGAAAAGGGCCTGGGCCCTCGGGGTGGCCACAGGGTCAGGCAGAGGGGACTCTAGAGGAGTGGCTTTCTTGTGCAGTGAGAGACCTTGTGACGCCTTGGAGCCCATACTGAAAATTACTTCTTGTCTGAATGGAGAGGGGAGAGGGGAGAAGACTTTTCAGGGATTGAAGGCTTTGGGTCAGCTCCTCGGACAATGGTGGAGGTGATCCAGCGTCCTGGCCACCTCTGTTTAGATAAGAGCTTTTCCGTGAGTGTCTTGGCCTGCATGGCTTCCTGCTCTCGAGGCCCAACGGCCCATTCACACTCAGGACAAGGCCTGTCTCCCTGTCTCTGCTCCCCTTCCTCTTCTCTCCTGTTTGCTTCCACCCAGAGCTCCAGCAATCCCCCTACCTCCGACTCTGCCTCTCTCACAGAAGCTGGGCCAGGACCAAGGCAGCCTTTCAGTCCTACACTGAGGTGACTGGGAGGCTAAAAGGGTGGATACTTAGTTGGTTACTCCCAGACAAGGGCCTCAAACAGCGCACCTATTCTGTTCATTCATTTTTCTTCTTAATGAAAGCTGGTCAGCTAAGGAAGGTGATTTGATAAAAAGAAATCTTTAGGGAAATGTTAGGAGTGGCTACAAATATCTTTTACTCTGACACATACAAGGCGTCTCAATGTATTAACTCCACTCGCTCAGTGAAGAATATTTCAATATTTTAATATTGTTAACAGTTTGTTCTCATGAAAAGGAAGAGAACAAGTGACTTATTAATAGCAATCAATTCTGAAACATCCAGAAAGCATAGAGGTGGGGTGGGGGTGGAAAGTCACAATTTACCCTAAGGACCATGGATTCTAGAGCTAGCCAGACCTGAATTCAAATCATGATTTTATAACTTTCTTGTTATGTAATGCTGGATACCAAAAGCCTGACTGTGAGAGTCAGAGTCATAGAGTAGAGAACTGCTCAGAAGTTTCAGTCCTTGAATAGTGATGAAATTGTTGGATCATATCAACCCACAAAAATCACTTTGAGTAAGTTCCGCTTTGGTGTTATGCACTGGTTACCACTGAGGGGCGTTACCCTTCCTAGGCCTGCGGACATGCCCTCTCCTAGAAATGGGGTTGAGGAGTTCATCGGAGACACCCCACACAGCAGGAGATGAGAAAGCATTTTCTCAGCTCTCCTGTTCCCTAAAATGTTGTATGTACTTCTCTTGGTTTTTCACTCATGGGCCTCTTAATCTTGCAAGTGTCTATTTCTCTTTTTCTCTGGATAACTAGAAAGTAAAGCTTTGGGCCTTATCTTCGTACTAGTCTTTTTTTTTTTTTTTAAGAAAAAAATATTTTTTTAAAAAGATTTTATTTCATTATTTTTAGAAAGAGGGGAAGGGAGAGAGGTAGAGAGGGAGAGAAACATCAATGTATGGTTGCTTTTCACCTGCCTCCAGCCACAGACCTGACTGGAGACCTGGTTTGCAACCTTATTATGTGCCCTGGCTGGGGAATCAAACCTGAGACCTTTAGATTCACAGGCCGGCGCCTTATCCACTGTGCTACCAGCCAGGGCTACCATACTAGTCTTAACCCCATCTTCTTTCATCCAGGTTTGCTCAATTACTTGTACTTTTTTTTTTTTTTTGCAAATCATCTGGAATCCTTTGGGAATAGATATGCTCTTAACACGGCTAACTCAAAAGAAGCTACCCCATGTTACCTTGTCTTACTAGTTTTATTATGAAGTTAAAAAACAAACATAATTTTGCCCTGACTGGTGTGGCTCAGTGAATTGAGTGCCACCCTGCAAACCAAAGGGTCACTGGCTCAATTCCCAGTCAGGGCACATGCCTGGGTTGTGCGCCAGGTCCCCAGTTGGGGGTGTGTGAGAGGCAGCCACACATTGATGTTTCTTTTCCTCTTTTTCTCCTTCCCTTCCCCTCTCTCTAAAAACAAATAAATAAAATCTTAAAAAGAAAAACAGAAGGGAAATAACTTAAGAGCCTTTTGCATCAGCATACATTAGGGTGACACTAAATGAGTTAATTTGTGTAATATGCTTAGCATAGTACCCAGTTCACAGCAGACAGGTCATTAACAGTCATCGTGATTTTATTGTCTGACTAGAGAAGAGCTGCTGAAGAACAGGGGCTGTGTCTTGCTCATCTTTATAACCTCAGGGCCTAGCCAACCACCTGGTGACCAATACTAAAGTATACCTCTCTTGCTCAGGTGACTTCCTGAGAAGAGTAAATCCTGAAAATGGCCTGACTAGATGTGAACTCAACCTCACATCAGGTGTCCACCCTGCCATCCATCACTTACCTCAAATGTGCTAGGAAAAGGGGCACTATATGGATCCTCAAGTGATGTCACATATACCCACTCCACTAAGCATGATATCACCCCCATCAATGCCTGTCCAGTTACAATGAGGAGTATTAATGAAGACAGGGGATCTGACTGGGACAGGATAAGCTTGTCACAGCAGTGTCAGCACCTGACAGTTGCAGCTAAAGCCGTGATGCTGACACATGGAGAAGCAACTGCTGGTCTAACAGAACACTACCCAGCACCGGTCCTCTCCTTTCTTCAAGGGTCAGCAAGAATATCAGCTCAAAATGACTAGCATCATGATAGTCAAATACTTTATTCACATATATTCCATTTAAGAAGTAAAATCATGTCCTCTAAAAGAAGTACAAGATTTACTGATATTCCATGTTATAAGGGGACATATAGATCTATTGAAAAGACAAGTCAAATACATGGAAGAAGTATCAGAATACAATTGAGCACAAGCAAGGGTGAGTTTAGAGTCTACAATTGGACAAGACTTGGGCCAATGAGTGTTTGGAGAGCTGGGGTAGAATTCACAAATGTGAGTAGGTCCAGGACATTATAACTCCTCTGACTTCCTAAATAATCTGAAAATTCTACCACTGCTGATCGTATATTAATTTCTTTGGAGTAAATCACCATAGTCAGAAAACCAGCCCAGGACTGCAAACGTGTGTCCTGGGTGAACATTAACCTAACAAGATGGTTCATTTTGTTAGATCATCATCAGTTTTCACAGGATACTTAGTGTGTGATGCCACCTCAGGGGGAAGTTGCTTTACAGTGGGCAGCTCCAGAACAACATTAAAAGACTGAACAACTTACAACAAACAAACTTAGCATTTGCAACGCACCAGCCACTAGACTAAGCACTTCATATTATACGTTATCTCCCACAACTAACCTTACAATGAATGCACAGTTATCTCTGCTATTCAGATCAGGAAACTCAGACCAAAATCACACAGCCGGTAGGTGGTAGTAGGTGCCAGAGCCAGAATTCAGGCTCCAGAGGCCATGTCTGTGCACTCTAGACTCTATTGCTTTTCTGCATCTTAACACTTTTAAAATTGGCTCTTGACATCATAACATAGGCACCTCAAAACGTATTTGCCTCCTGGATCATGCACTTTTGATCAATAATTACTCTTTTTAATGTCTAAGTCGTTGTTACAGAACCAATCTTAGTAACAAGGAATGGAGAGCCTGGCTGATACTGCTAGAAGGCCACTCATTTACAGTCCCTAACATGTCAACCAAGAACTCTCTGTGCTTCATCTAGAAGATGGTAAGAACAGTATCTGCCTCACAGAAGTTCTGTGATAATTCAGTGAGATAATCCATACAAAGCATGTATTAAGCACTTAAGATCCTGCAGATAAGTGCTTAATAACTTTCAACTATAAAGAAAATAAAAACAGAAAGCCTACACCATATAGTCTTCTTTGAGCCATAATCTTCCATTTAGCTTTATGCAGTCTCTAAATACCCATTTTTGTCTTCCTCACCTTACTTATCCAAAGACTTTTTCACACAAGAGAGGATTTCTTAAGAGGGTGGCCATAAGTAATCATCTTACATAATTTTCAATGATGAGGACAAGGCAGATGGAACATTAAAGGCCAAAGAAAGAGGAATAATATGCTCCCACCTAACTTTTTTTAAAGATTGATCAAAAATTCAAGTTCTTGGATTCCAAGGTCTCAATCTTCAGATGGGGAACACAGAGTTTTGGGGATACAATGCACATAACATGCTTAACATGTTCCATAGGAATAAGATCACCAATGAGTCTATAAAAGTCCATCAACCTATGAGAATGACAGGTGGGCCTATGGGAAATAGGCATTGACCAGGGAAGGTGACCTGAAGAATGGCTGATAGGCTCCACCATTTCGACCCCATTCAATAAATCCATGTCAGGTCCAAACTTACCTTTCCAATTTTGTGGGTTTTTTCTCTCAACCCAAATCCAATGAACCAGCCAAATTCTTCTTCAAGCAATGTTTTCTTCAAATCCTCAACCCATTCCTAGCCCTGTGTCACTCTGTCACATGGGTGTTCCTCTCCCTTTCCATTTAACATTCCAGCATTCACCCACCATCGTCAGGACTCACTCTGCTCTTCCTCCACAGTGCTTCCTCTGAAGGGCAGCACTCACCACCCACTGCCCACCACCCACAGAAACCCAACTATCAGCACCTCCCTTAGAGAGTCAATACCAAGTCATTGTGGAAATAAGAAGAAAGAAGAGGAATAAACAGGGGATCAGAGACTTGGGTCTAGTCCTGGGCTTGCTGTTATTTAGATGACAGGTGAGGGGTGATTGTTTATCTTTGACCCTCAAGTTTCCCATCTATAAAACAAACTTTTTTCTAAAAAGTCTTGAAAACTCCTTAATTCTGAGTGAAGTAGTTATTCAAAGTGACTAGACCAGGCATGCTGGCGCTGATATTTGCAGCCTCCTCCTTTTCATTTTATACATGTGTCAACTGGAAACCCTATGTTTTGTTTTCATTTTCTTTTACCTTTCCTTTAATTTTCTTCCATGCCTCTTGCCTAAATGTCCACTGAACAATTGTGTGTTTGCTGAACGTTGATCCCCAAAATTAATCCCGAACAACAGATGAGGAAATGGAACTTCACTGTAAAAGATCAAATACCCTGCATGGCGAGGTCACAAAGAGGGAGAGTACTATTTGGGGAAACTGCTACCCTAGAGGTGCCAAAAATTAACTGTGTAACTTGCTACCTTCCTAAGGTTGGCCTTATTCAGACCTGCTCATCCCACTGGGGGCTATACCTGCTCGAAAGGGTCTCCTCCCACCTGCAGGCTTGGGGCCTAAACCAGCTGCAGTTCCCAAAGAAATTGTGAACTTTTAGTCAAATTCTCCCAAAGCTTTTCTCCTTTGCTTTCTCACCTTCAGTTCAGCACTTACTCAACACATAGATTCTGTGGGATCACTGATGACAAGACTACACCCAATAACTTAGGCCAGTGCTCCCCCAACCTTACCCCTCAAGGATTTCTGCTCCTTCTGTGGCAACTCACAGGGATCGACTTTGAGGGGTCCCCTGGAACACCAATGGAAAGTGATCTTCTGAAATGCCAACCTACTTAGCTTCTTTTATTCTATGATCTGCAAACACTTGGGAAATAATTTTCTGAGCTTCAGTTTCCTTGTGGGGAAATTATGTCCATTATGTAAAACTGCTGTATGGGTTAGGAATAATGTATGTACAAGGACAAACACTGCTTTGACATTAGTAAGGGCTCACTGATTAAATTTATTGCAGCTATTATCATTAAGTAGAAAATTGCATTTAAGGCGACAAAACATCCTACGAGACTTTTAGAGAAAGTATGAAGAAACAGGGTCTAGTGATTTGCAGCTCATTTATAAGGCACTACCAGAGCCATAGTCTAAATCCACAATACCCCTTCCATCTTCTCAATTTATCAGATTCTGCCTTTCACCTAAAAGGGCAGTGAAATCACAGTAAAACCACAAACTAGAGTCCATAGGCCAAGGAACAGTCTACTAAGTCAGCGGAGATAGAAATAAAAATGTAGATTTCCAAGAATAAGTGCAAGCCTTATAAAGTGATTTGCCCTATTTATCTACTACCTATGGATCTCATAATCAGGATGTTAGTTTCTAGATCAGTAAAGAAAGTGCTTATTCAATTTTTAAAAATCTGTAAATATGACCAGAGAAAATTCAAGGGATTCTGCCAACCTTCTAAAGGGATCTTCCCAAATTGTGTGTCCTTATCTTCTGGTATTCCTGGTCCTGGGAAGTGCCACTTGATTTTTCTCAAAACTTCCCTATAAAAACCACCAGCTTAGCCTTCCTATGACTCAGCCTTCTGGTTTAGTTTAAACACACAATGAAATGTTTGATAGCAATTATAGGAGACAGTTAATTCATTAGAAACAATTACTCATCAGACTCACTCTATAGCTGTGAAGAGTGGGAAAACCGAAAATCTCACAAAGCACAGAAAAGCGGCAAAGAGGCATTTGGCAAATGAACCGCTGCTCAGTTCTCAGGACTCTGTATGAAATAGTAATAAGGGCTGCTGTCTAAACACTCATCCTGGGCAGCGTGCACCTCCTCAGCCAGTAATTATATAACAGAAAGCAAGAATTTCCCTCATTAGTAAGTGAACATTCCCCTTTGGCTTGTGATGAAAGCCTCTGGACAAGATGGCCAGATTTATTTGGTTCTTTGTTCAAGCTCAAAGTCCTGCCAAAGTGGTCTTTGGTTAAATGGTCTTTAAAGTCCCCATTCTGATTCAAGGTTGTGTGTGTGGCAAATTAAAGTTCTCTGTAGCATACCCAGTTTCAGCCTGCCTGTTCAAATACATCCTGCACTGCATATATGTCAAGAGATACTTGGATGCCAATTGTGTGTATAGTCAAGAAGAGTGTAATAAAGATCAAAACATGGAGTATGTAACCATATTTCCAAAAGAAGAGGTCTTCTCAAATTACAGCTTCACTCAGATATCTGACCTACAGTTGGCCCCCAGGAAATGTTGACTTTTTTTCATGTGTTTAAATGGTTAAAACTTTTATTTGGGAGATAGAAAATGGAATATAGGACATAAAACTGTTTCAGCATGAAAATAATAGCTATTCATGCTGGCAGTCAATTAAATTGGGTTCTAAGTACATTTCTAATTAACTACCACAAACAATTGTTTTGTCTCCATCCTGTCAATTTTACATACCCCACTGATGCACAAAACTATGTTTCTCCCAAATGATTTACCCCTACCTAACACATCCCTAATGATTCAGGCCTTCCTTTCTTTGCCAATTTGCTGAAGTACACAATAGAGAAATGCAATTAGACAAGCCCATCTCATGATTTCTAGAGGCCTCGGCCTCCCCTTATTTTGTAGGCCACCTCTGACCCCCTTCCAACGCCCCAAAACTCCAGCAAACCACACTTAGTCTTGGAGTAGTCAGCCCCCTCCAACTCCCCGCGGGACTCAACTGCTGGGGCAGGTGGAGAGTGTTTCAGACATGAGACATCAAGTGGTGTGGCAGGGAAAATTACGTTCTGTTAAACTTCGAAAGTATGTAATTATTTGAGGCCTACATTAAGAGTTTTGGAAGCAGTTCCTTGAGATTCCATGGATGTCTGTTAGGCTCGCCTTAGGAAATCCACCATTTTAGCTAAGAGAGTCAAGAAAGAATACTCTCCCCGCTCACCATATCCCTTTAATCAAGAATCCAATGACATTTTTCATATTCAGAATGAGTTTTTTGGCAGAAGACCAAATAAAGCAAGCAAGGTACGGGGGCTAATTGGGAAAAAGAATGGTGGTGCTTTCATTTGTGTGGCAAAGAAATTATGGGTTGACATTAATGGTTGAGGAGTGGCTGCATTTTTTTGTTGTTGTTGATGGTAATTATTGACATTATGGTTACAGAGTCAATTCTGTACCCCAGAATACAGCCTTCCACACAAGACCCTTACAACCTTCTATGAGGGGGAACCCAAAAGAAAAACTAGAATTATCTTCTGAAGGGTGGGCCCTTTGTAACGCAGGCTTCCTCTGCTAGGGCGTGTCCTATGAACCCATCTGTATCAGTGTACCACCTGGTGTTGTTGTGAGAGGCTGCATTCAGCTTCAGTAAATATATCTGAAGACTCGTTTAATGCATTTGCCCATTTCATGATGGGTAATTTATGAGCATACCTCCCTATACCATGCAGAGTGTTCTGCAGTTTTTGACCAAAAATATCATGACCTCTGTGCCCCACCCTCCCTATCTGCCCGATCTTTTCTTGAGTGACCTTTTTTTTTTCATTTCCCCTATGAAAAAAATTCCTCAAAGGGAAAAGTTTTGCTGATATGGAAGAAGTGAAACAAAAAAAAATGGTAGAAGCACTAAAAGGCATCAAAATCAACGAGTTCAAAAACTATTTTGAACAGAGGGAAAAAACATCTGAATAGGTGTAATGCAACAGATGGAGAGCACTTTTAAGGTGACAAGTTTAAACATGTAAGAATAATTACACATTTTAAAATCACTTCTTGGGTTTTTCTGGGTCCCCCCTTCATACTTTCACAAATTGATTTTTCCAGTTATTTTTGCACTGATCCTTAGAGTTAATCCTTAGGTCAAATGCTTTGTCATTTATAAGAAGCAGAAGGGAAGTACCTGTGTGCAACAACTAGCAAATTATTTCAAGCAGTTTTGGAAGAAGAAAACGTAATCTGAAGTAATTTTCTCATTCCACTCACTGACATCCATGTGTGACAGGAAAGGCGAGGCATGGCGGCTACACTTCCATCAGGGGAAATGGAAGCACAGGGTAAATAACCAGCCAGAGGCACCCAGAAGCCACTGCCAGTGCCAAAAATAGAACCCACTTCCTTGATTTCCAGGTCTCCATCCTCGAGTCTGAGATATACATATTCGGCAGAAACATACATGGATACTGTAAGTAACCACGAACTACATTTCAGCTTATGTAATTAAAAAGATAAATACTGGAGACAAATGGTGTGTATCTTTGTGTTTCATACATGGTTTCTGCCCAGTAAATATTTGTGTAATAAGCGAATTGTTGGTGTATTTACCTCAAATACCAATAATGTATGATACGTATGTACATGTAAGATGTGAGCAGTGTTAACACAACAGAAGTAGCAGAAGCTTCTCGCTACCTATTTTTATTGGTCTTCACAGATGAAGAAAATAAGATTTTCATCAAGTACCCAATATACCTAACATTTTTTCCCATTAAAGGTCAACAACACATACATGTTGCAACTCTATTATAATCTACCTTGAAATTATCACTTGATCATAAGAAGGAGGGAGAGAATTAAAATAGTCCGTGATCTGAAGAATGCATGCTCTTAAAACTGCCAGAATTAAGGGCTAGAGGCCTTAAACCTCCCTCTGAAAAAGCCCCCACCATCGCCAACATTTTACATGCAAGCCTCAGTTTTAAAAAGACCAGCCCTGGCTGGTGGCACAGTGGATAAGGTGCCAGCCTGCGAACCCAAAGTTTACTAGTTTGCATGTGCAATTTCATAATCCTCCTTAGTTCTTCAAAAGCCAGAGGGAGGTGAGGTCCTAGAACTTGAGGGGAACTCACAGAGAGGAGTCAGTTCTCCATGTTCCACTGTGCCCCGCCCGTCCTTCACCTGCCCACAGTTAGAGCTGCTTCCTCTCATGAGGGGAAACTAGTGAATGGGACAGCCGGCTGCACACGCTGGGGGAGGGACATTGTTCCCTCATTACACACTTGGATTGGTTCTTACTTTTACATAACTCATCTATATGTCCTTCATTTTTCTTCTTTTGCAAAGTCATAAGTTATATTTTCATTAATTCTGCAAACTGGAACTACTAAATTACTATTTCGAAAGCACAAAAAAATTGCACTTTATGTTCTGCAGTCTGGGCTCACTTCTCACAAGTGTTAGGTAAAAATTCTCACTGTTGTAAAATTAGCCCTAAATTTTTTTCAAAGTTTCTTAAAAGTTTTGTGACCTTAATCAACCCCAATGCTGGCAATGATTACAATCTTGCATTTCTTTGCCCTGTTTACCTTTCCCAAATACATTACTTCATTTGATCTTCATATTCTCTGAAATGTGTACAATTATCTTTATTTTATATGGGCAGAAGCTGTAAATTACACGAATGTGAAAGGTACTACAAGCTCTGTGCTTGCCACCAAGGTTCACATGCGTGCTGACATGGAGCAAGTTCAGAAGTCTGCCAGTGGCTGAGGGTGAGAAAAATCCAGAGTCCACCTTACTCGGTGTTAATAATGTCTATTCATTATTAAAAACTCAAGAGAAGACCCTGGCTGGTAGCTCAGTGGATAAGGTGCCAGCCTGTGAACCCAAAGTTGCTGGTTCAATTCCCAGCCAGGGCACATAACCAGGTTGCAAGCCAGGTCTCCAGCCAGGTCCGTAGCTGGAGGCAGGTGAAAGGCAACCGTACATTGATGTTCCTCTTCCTTTCTTCCTCCCTCCCTGCCCTTCTCTCTAAAAATAATGAATAAAAGCCTTAAAAAAAACAAACAAAAAAAAAACCTCAAAAGAAATAATCTAGTTCTATGCTTTATCACTCAAATAGACAGTAAAGTCAGAGGGGAGAGAGTCTGCTGTATTTCTTGTCAGCTCATTAGGTGTATAAATTTAAAAGGAATAACCATTTCTTCCTTTCATTATTTTGTAATTTTTTTAGTTTTTAAAGATTTTATTTATTTTTAAAGAGAGGGGAAGGGAGGAAGAAAGAGAAGGAGAGGAACATCTATGTGTGGTTGCTCCTCGCACGCTCCCAACCGGGGACCTGGCCGCAACCCAGGCATGTGCCTTGAACTGGTAACCCTTTGGTTCACAGTTTGGTGCTGAATCCACTGAGCCACACTAGTCATGGCTCATTTTTAATGTTTGGTAAGAACAAATTCTAGGTGAATCCCAAACCACAATGCTGGTCAGTTAAAATATAACTCAGCAGTTTACCACAATTTTTTTAAAAAGGACATTTCTGTTCATTTATTTATGGTTCTTAATATCTGTAAAGATGAACCAGTTAAGCAGTAGTTTGGTTAGTTTTAAAATATACTTATATATATTTTGGACTTCAGAAAACTATATAATTTGAGTTAAGTTTGAACTTCTTTAATTTAGGCACATTAACCAGTTGGTCAGATTAGATACATTAACCAGATGGTCATGTTAACTTAGATATAGTACCCAATTATAATTTTAACCTATTTAAACACATTCTAACCTGAAAACTAATGTTGTATTTGTATATAGATATGCCCTTTAACTAAACCCTGAAACTTAAATGCCAAGAATTATTCTACATATTCAAGAGTAATATGTATATAGTATATCCTGACTTAATGTTGATAGGTTCTTGGAAACTGTGACTTTAAATGAAACAACATAGAAGGAAACCGATTTTACCCCAGGCTAATTGATATAAGAGTTCAGTTCCTATGGCATAAGTCTGGTCACACAAAAAAATCACCACAAACTTCTAAAGAAAAACCCTAAACACTTCTAATATTAAACATTGAGATCAGTGTGAAATCTACATAAATTTAAGAAAAATTAAACACAAGTAAGATAATGATTTTCCAACCCACTGATTCTGCTCCCAACTGCTCAGGGTCCCAGGTGGGGGACCCACCTTGTTAGGGGGGCCCACCTGGTACAGGATGCCCTTCTGTCCCAGGGCCACACACCCACACACACTCAGACTGGGACAATGGAGACATGCCATTTCACCTCACGTGCACGTCTTTGGGAGGTGGGAGAGACCTGGAGCAACCAGAGACAACCCACACAGGTATGGGGAGAACAGGCAAACTCCACACTGGGTGGCCCTGGCTGGGTCTGAATCTTTTCCTCCCTCATAATGTTATGATGAAATGACATTGAACAAAACAACTGAGGACCTGTTATACATTACTCACCAAATTGCTTTTGATGATCACCCACAGATACCACTATGCAAACATGTTACTACATAACTCAAAATAAGTAAGATTTTTAAAAATTATTCAACAGAACATTCCTTTATTCAACCATTACTAAAATCCCTGTGTACAATGGGATATAAGTATTAATATAAGTATAGGAAATATATTTACAAAAAGGCTTTTTTTTTTAATTTAGTAATTAAAGAGGACTTTATTGATCTGTCAATTTTAGCTTTTCTCTCTCTGACAGGGTGAAATAGAGCTATTCAATTTGTTTGCTAGTGCACAAAGGTCCCATGTATCTCTCTGAAGTGCTTCTGAGTTTAATGTCCTACTTTACTACCAAGCACCACCATATCGGGCCTGACACAGGTAAGCTACTCAGTCAATCTACTGACTAAAAAACAAAAAAAAGAACTTTGTATAAATGTGCACATTTTCAACAGATAATTTTAAGCAACAGCATATTCTTTTAAATGAAGCATCAGTGGAACAGTTAAAGCTTTCATTTCTGATATGTGTTGTGATTATTAAAAAAAGAAGAACAAGAAAGCCTTTAACAGAAGATAAATCATATGGTCAACAAACATTGAAGATTTAAGGTACTGCTATGAGTCTTGAGAGAATTCCAAGAGGAATAAGACATCTTCTTGGGCCTTGGAAATGTTACTTGTAACATGGGAGAAGAATCCCATATACCACAAAGAAATTGGAAAACAGACTAATGTTTCCAAAGTTTCATTTCAGGAGACCTCATTCCCCAAACTATTTTATTAGCATTACTCAAACCTAACTTTATAATATTATGTTCTAGTTTTCACCCATAACTGTTCTTTTCTAACATAATTACTAGTTCTAATCCTAAATAGAATTTTTAGATTTTCTGTTATTAAAACAAAAAGTTAAAATACCTATAGAAGGTGATGTTATTCCATCAAAATTCAACTCTATATTTGAATGCAAATTTAATAGCTTAAATTATTTAGTTATTTTTATTTACATGTTAGGTCAGCACCAATATCTAGGCTTTAAAGGGAGGAGTCTATAAATATGGATGCCTACCCCAAAATTAGCAGAACAACACAAAATCTCAGTATATCCCACTTTCTTTTGAGTTAAATATCCACAGTGGTAAACAAGGTACTTAAGATTTGTAAATTCTCTGTATTTCAGATGAGAAATCAGACACGTATGAAAATAGCTACTTCTCAGGAATTCGATAACTCACCAGTAACTTTCAATGGCAAAACAATATGATTTAAACACAACAGAAGGAAGTGCTGAAATTTCAGGAAGAATCTAGAAAACCAAGTAGCCACTTCTATCTGTTTATGCTAGAGTTATATCTTGTTTACTTTTTATCAAGCTGAAAATTTTTATAGTAATTCTTCTAGATACTCGGCAAGCAGAGTTAAAAGCAATAAAGCAAATATTTGGCATAATGACAATTCTTGTTTTACCTACCAATTCTATTCCTATTTGTCAAATTAGCTTCCATGAACTATCATTTGTACCAACCCCTTAAACTAAACAAAAGTGAAAAAAAAAAACAAGGCTCAGTCATCAACTGGATGCAAGGAAACACTGCACAGTTAGCAGAGGGTCAGAATGTATTCATTCTGTAAATACACAGTGTGCATCTTCTGAGTGCAGATACCAGGCCAGGCCCTAAAGACGTAGCAGTGCTCTCCATCAGCTCGGAGCTGGAGAGCAGACACAGGTGCATGCACCTGGTGCCCTAACACTAGAGTACACAAAGTGCTGTTTATACTTGGGAGGGAGAGTAGTCACAGTGACGTAGTCAGGAGACTTCAGAGAAGGTGACATAGGAGCAGGGCCTTGGAAGAGAAAGGGCTTCTCAGGAAATAGAAAATGGGAAGACACGCCTTTTGAACAGATTGAAGAGTATGAGCAAAGCCCCTGAAAGGTAGTGATCATCCATGTTGGGAAGATCTCCTATTGCATCCAGTGTTTAAAACACGAGAAAGAGCCATCAGTGGTAGAGCCAAAGTCAGAGGGTGCTCAACTGGAAAACAAGAGACTGGCATTCAAGCTGAGTTCTCAATAATGGCCCACAGGGTAATCTTAATTCTGTCCCTGTGCTCCTAAAACTATCAACTTGAGAGAAAAATTAGAAATGGGCAAGGAAGAAGACCAGATATTGCCTACCTCTTCCCAAGGCAGGCAGAGTCTTTGCCTCCAACATAGTGCACATCCCATCAGCGAACTCCCATCGGTGTTTGTTAAAGAATCAAGAGTCCAGTATTTGAAAGTTATTCAAGACACGAACTGTCCCTACCTTGCTTTTGAATGATTATGGTTACAGGGATGCCAGAACCACTTGATTGTAGGTTGAGGGATACCATAAATGGTACAAGTCAGGATCTGTCTGCTGCCCAGTGGGTAGAGAATTGGTTCTGGAAGTGATGACACAGCCTTCTCATAAATCTGGGGTTTCACTGGAAAGAAGATAAAGAACAGGACAGGAGTCAAGAACTGTTCTAATGACTTGCTCCTGGGCCACACAGTAAGGACCACATTATCATTGGTGTTGATGTTAGGGAAACAAACACATGAACAAAAACCAAACAAACCCTCATACCTGTCATTATGATACCAATTTTTTTTTTTTTTAATAGAAGGGTTTTGAGAACATTAGAATATCTGTCCCATGGTAGGTATAATTATAATGATAAAAAGCTATGTTACTCATGAAAGATAACAAGTAGACATGAAATAGTTATAATGGGACACAGGAGGTTTTTAAAATAATTTACAAATTTGTTTTCTTTGATATTGTTATATTGATTTTCGATTTACAAATTTTCATTATTTTTACTCATACCAGAACCAGGAGAAAGCCTGAACAGGAAACTTACCATTTACGAGTAGAGTGGCTGTGAGGTTTTTAAACACATTTGACTGTTTTATGCTCAGCAAGATGGTGTAATTCCCTGCATCTTCAGCAGCTACATCTTTAATAATTAATGAATAGCCATGAACCAAGTAACGAGAAGACTTTTCCATCACAGGTAACCCATCTTTTAGCCTGTGGTTAAGCACATGATCAGTAAATCATTTCACACTGCCTCTCAGATATCACTTTAACACTGCCATTTACATTCATGAACTCAAATGTATGTGTGTTTTAAGCCTTTGATCCTTAGCATTCATTAAAAAAACTTAGACACTAAGTTTTCCATAAAGCCATGTGTGACTTTTTAGACTGGCGCATGCTTTCTATTTCCTGGCAAGGAGGAAGAAGTAGGCTGAAGAAAGACAGAGGTGATGGCCTAGTGTACCCTCAGGGGCTCTGGTCACCACTGTGACTTAAGCAATGACCCAGAAGCACCAGCAATTTCCACCAAGATGTTTCCCAGAGTTTTCCATGAGGCTCCACCAGCAATACAAGGGCCATTGTACGTCAGATCAACTAGATCACTTCTCCAGATAAAAATAAAAATAGACTTTCCTATTGTGATCTCATGTGGAGTTCTTATTAGCTATATCAATGGTCACAGCAGTTGTCCCTTTAAAAAACTAGAGTGAAATCAAGATTAACAAGATTTTTCCCCTGAGGAAGAATAGTTAAGGCACAAAACTCACAAACAAAAGGTATAAACTTAAAAAATGTTTTTAACTTGAAATGCAGAAGTGATGCCTAGATATCGTGCAGATGTTTATAATACTGAGAATCAGGAGGCCAGTGTACTGGGCCTGCTCCCGGCCACTGCGCCATGTGTACCTGACTTGTCCATGTGAGCCTTAGTCTCTTCAAGTTTCCTACAGAGTTTCTCAAAGATCCCTTTTAACTTTAAAATTGTATAATTTCATTAAACTGCATAGTTCTTGAAATGAGCAATTTTTTCCTCTGTTAGGTGTTTACTGTGTTCTCTATTAAGGTATATCATAATGAAAGTGGCATTACTGCATATCCACGCATGCTTACGCAGTCCTGCAAACTAATTCCCATTACTGATGGGTCTCAACTCTAAAGCATTAAATGACAAGTCCATATTTTTGAAAATGGATTTGTTTTTTTGTTTTGTTTTAAGTCCTTGCTGCTTAGTGACTGAAGAAATTAGTAGCGTTTAATGGGTGAGGATACACTCAGACTTGGAAAGAGGGAATGTACATCCCAGAGAGGCTAAATTCCAATTAAAGAATAATGCACATTATTAGGAAATTCATTATTAAACTTCCTAGATATTATGAAATCCCCTGAAAATCTCTCTTCTACTGCATGCAACAGCATGAAGGGGCATAGCACAAATTTAATTTTCTCTTTAATTACCTATTAGCTATTCGAGGAAACTAGAAACAAACAGAATGCTCATATGATAATGAAAGCAAAGTAAGCTCTGGTTGAGGTGATTCTAAAATGGCACCACTTCAATATTGTACGGGTTGTTTTCCTAATCAGCTTTGTAGTTAAACTCTTTGTTGAAAATATAATAGTTTGAGCCAAAGACACTGGCATTCAAAAGTGCTTTAGAAATGAGTGCAGATTATAAATGGATTACATTGTTTCACATCAGGTGTGCAGGCATAATAAAAGTCTGCTTAAGGAGTTTCTGAATATGTAAACTTTGAGCCAAAAAAAAAAAGAAAAAGTAATTAATTCAAGTAGGTGCATTTGTTTACTCCTGCAACTGAATTAAGTCTTGTCTCTATTAATGTTTGTTTAATTTTAAAACAAGACTGGAACTTTCATCCCAGCTGTATATAAAATAACTATTTTCAGATAATAAAAGAAGAATTATTCTCGTCACAAGAGCCACTTCTTCAGGGTTAATAGAGCATGTTATTTATTCAGGAGGCTTCCTAGTCATTGCCCAACATGTTCCATTCAGAGGATGTTGACATCATAGGAAGATTTAGAGATGCAGAAATTTAGTCAGAGTGAATGAATGACTAAATAGCAATGCGCACTCAAAAAACTTTAACTGTGCTCCATCCTGACACAGTATTTATTGCTCCTCCCTGCTCCACTCCACTCCCAGCCCAGAACTACACTCCCAATACAGTTCTTAGTTCCCCACTGTCGTCTGGGGAACTTATCTTGATTACTTTTAGGAATTGAAGCCAATGAGCTCTTGCATCTTCAGACTTACAAAGCTTATTGTGAATTGATAGGAAAATAATTTTGATCCTACCATGCCACCTCCGGCGAGGGGAATGCCTTCACTTTCATGGACAGCCGGTAAGATTTCTTGCCAGCTACTGTTTCAAGCACCTGCTGTTTTCGATGATTTACGGTGATGAAGGCTTCACCTTTGAAAGGAGAAGTGATTGATATATTAAAACAAAAACAGAAAACCCAATTCACTCTAACAGTAAAGGGGAGCACAACCAATGCATAAACCAACAGAGCTGAATTATCAATGAGCCCAAATAGTGATGAATAAGTAAAACAATTTAAAAGTATCCTAAATGGTGAAAAACTTTCAAATCAAATGGTTGTAAGTGTCAGAGACATAAATGCAGTGTCTATATGACAATAACAAAAACTAGAAAGGTATTTCCAAAAATCTCCCAGGCCAAATGAGCTTGATGAGAGAAAACTTCTCCAGGCACCCTTAAACAATTAATTTGATATAAAAAATCAACTGGAGAATGTCAAAATAGTATCAAAGGCATTGATAGAATTGTTCCCTGGTTTTAGTTCCTCACACTGTTTTTTTTTTTTTTTTTTTTTTTTAAGATTTTATTTCATCATTTTCAGAAAGAGGGGAAGGGAGAGAGGCAGAGAGGGAGAGAGACAACAATGTATGGTTGCCTTTCACCTGCCTCCAGCCACAGACCTGACTGGAGACCTGGCTTGCAACCTTGTTATGTGCCCCTGCTGGGGAATTGAACCAGCAACCTTTGGGTTCGCAGGCCGTTGCCTTAACCACTGTGCTACCAGCCAGGGCACCTCACACTGTTTTTTAACAGTGAAAAGAAATAAGTGCCCTGGCTGGTAGCACATGGGTAAGGTGCCAGCCTGCGAACCCAAAGGTCGCAGGTTCGATTCCCCAGCCAGGGCACATAACCAGGTGGCAAACCAGGTCTCCAGTCAGATCTGTGGCTGGAGTCAGGTGAAAGGCAACCATACATTGATGTCTCTCTCTGTCTCTGCCTCTCTCCCTTTCCCTCTTTCTAGAAATAATGGAAATTTTTCAAAATCTTAAAAAAAAGAAATAAGTAAGATTTCTGAGAGGTCTAAAGAGGGTTTAGTATTTTCTTAACAGAGTTTTCCTTTTGGATTTAAGCAACAATTTTAGGATTTCAAAAGAGTAAAAGCAGGGATAAAAGAGCATCAATTTATCAAAGTATATTTTTATTTCTCTAAATCATTGTAATACCTTAGAAATTTTCCCTAGAAAATAAGGGTAAAAATGATCCTATTTTCCCATTTTGTTTATAAGGAACAGTGAATAAATCTACATTTCATAGGGGACGGATGTAATACAACAACAATAAAATTTTTTTAAAAACTACATTTCATGTAGATTTTTTAAAAAGATTTTATTCATTATTTTCAGAGAGAAGGGCACAGAGGGAGGAACAAAGGGAGAGAAACATCAATGTATGGTTGCCTTTCACCTGCCTCCAGCTGGGGACCTTACTGGAGACCTGGCTTACAACCTGGTTATGTGCCCTGACTGGGTCATATAGATTTTAATATGACCTAAGTTATTATTAACCATAATAAATTAGTAAGGAAAATATTATTCAATTAAAAGTATTAAATTTAAAAAGCACTTAATGCAATTTGCTTTTTGGCAGGGGATGGAGGGGGACAACATTGCCTTCATTATTGACAGTGTTCCTCTTGGCCAAAAAAAAAAATTGACTTGGTTTATTGAACAATCTACCCCCTGCCCCAAACCACAATGACTAGAAAACAGAGTTTGAGTTGCTTACCATATACACGCACTGAGGTGTTAACAGATTTGAAGGATGGGCCACTCTTCACATGGCAGGTGTAAATGCCTCTGTCTTTGCTCTGGGCTTCATTAATAATAAGAACACTGTAGAATATGTTGGCATGGGGATTGCTTTGGTCAAATCGTTGCCTTACAGAGGCCCTCTTGTTTTTCTAGAAAGAAAATGTATCATAAATGTAGAAATAGTAATTATTCACACTTCAAGTGATAGCGCTTCTTGGACTGTTACTGAGATCAACATTCGATGCTGAGAAGCAAACCCACCTGGAGCGAGAGGTTTGGAAATTACATCTCTGGATATTTCAAATATGTGCTGCAATGGCATTTTTTGAGCACTTCCTCCTCTTCAGATGGACTTTCACATGCATTATCTCAATCATTTCTGACCACCACCCAGTCAGGTTGGCAGGATTTTTGTCCTTTTGCAGATGGACACTGCAGTGTCAGAGACACCGGCCAAAGTAGGCACGAACGAGTCTTTGGAGTAGATACCTACAGTCTTCCCTCCAGCACACTCACTTGTCTAAACAGTAACATGTTCTCTGGGTACAGACCCCACACACAAAAGCAGACAACAATCGCCTTTAGCATCTGACTTAATGACAGTGTTTCTCTTACTCAATCACCATGTAAGTTTTCTTCTGCTTCCTTTCTTGAATTGAAGGAAAAGAGAGTGAGTCTTGGCTACACCTGCTAAGGTGTAATACTCCCAGCTTCACCCTTTCACCATTTGAGCCACATTTGCTAATTTCTGATAAATCTCACTAAATGGATGCAAAGCTATCGATGTGGTTAGCCGCCACCTGGGGGTGCTGTCGCGGCTTTGTTACAGCAAACACCTGGAGGTGGCCTCGGGGTCTGTCCCATAAGCGGAGAGCCGGCTGCAGTGACCACACCTGGTTTCGAGAAGATGAGGTCACATTGCCTTTTCCTTTCATTGTTTCTTCTTCTTTTTCTTCTTTAGTGTTACATTTTATAGCACTAATATGTTATTTCCTTCTCTTAATTCTTCCTCATGAGGGGGCGTGAAAAAAAAAGAGACTTGGGAAACTGTCCAGAACTGATCTGTGAGTCTTGAACATTTCCCCTCTGCATCATGTTTAATAACTTCTACCCACCTGTCCCTTTTTTGCCTTGTTGGAACAGAGACACATTTTAGGCCGTTTTCTTCCTTCTCAATAGTAACCAAGGAGAAAATGTCAATCTGCACCATCAAAAATTAGAAACAGTCTTCTAAAATAACAAACTAAGGGACTTTCAGCAATTTCAGTTATAGAGGTATGACCTCCTCTTCTCCCTTTGAGAATGCTTTCCTTTCCAAGTCTGAGTAACGTTGATAATGTTTCTGCCTTGGAAAACAACTGATCTTGTGTTCTACAACTGAGTTGTCCAGTACTGTAGCCACCAGGCACATGTGGCTATTTAAAAGTAAACAAAATTAAAAATTCACTTCTCCCGTCACACTAGCCACATCTCAGTGCTCATTAGCCATATGTGGCTAGTGGTTACTGTATTGGATGTCAGCAATACAGAATATTTCCATCACAGGAAGCCCTATTTGACAGTACCATGCTGGAAGGCTATTGGCTTTCAGTAGATGTATTATCTTACTGTCATTTAGAGTAGCAACATTAACAGGATGAAAGTTTCTCCTTTCTTGGCATTTATTGAGAATATTTGATTTCTATCAAAACCCAGAAAATATTGCCACATATTATAGCATGTCTATTTAAATGAAAGAATACCACTTTCTAAGAAATACTTTGACTAATGAGTCCTTAATGTGTCCATACAGGGCACTTGGTACACCTTTTCATTGTCAAGTTATTCAATTTTCATGGCAAGAAATGTTGATGAAAAACAAGAGCTTGGGGCTAATGCATTAACCTTTTGTAAATAATTTAATCATAAGCCAAGTTGGAGATTAGGAAATTTGAATGACATGACAGATGACTACACTTGGGATGTGCCATATAAATCACACTGATGCAGGAAAAAACGGTGGCTGGAACTACTGTTGAACATTTCAGGATAGTTTATCATAGATTCTCCATCTCCACATTTTAAAATAATTATTGGTTGCAAGGATGTTTAATTTGTGTAAGGGAATACAATCAGTCTTCATTCTCTTATTTTTCTGAAGGACAGAATTGCTTCTTTGTCACTTAACAAACGGAACATTGGATGGCTGGGTTGTATTATCTTTTCCAAACATGCTCCACTCAGGTGCCTGACTGTCTGCCAGTGTCTCAAATTAATGCGCTGACAACAACTTTTTTGTTGTTGCTGTTATAAAAGATAGTCCCTGCCTGGCATTAGTGATAAATTTCTCTCATCTCTAAAACCTAGAGAATGGTTTCCAAGAATGAAACAATCCCCTTTTCCACCCAGAATAACGGAATAGAAATACCAGTCTACACACTTCAAAATGAAACCTCCAGACATCAAAAGACCATATCTATGCATATCAGACTCATGAAATGCTAAGCAAGGAAAGCATCCAAACCAAACCCTGAGCTTCTTTATTGACTCAAACTACCAATGAAGTCAGAGCATTCTGATTCTTCCCACTGCAAAAACACAGTGGCATTTCACTATAAAATATCAATACTATCTTATAGAAGACATAGAAAAGTTGGTCACTCACTTTACCAGGGTAACTCCAGGTCATTTGCACTCTTGTATTCAAGGCGGTGGTGGCTGTGCAGTTGAGGGTAAGCGTATGGCCTCTGAGTAACTTGACGGGACTTGGTGTGCTCATTTTGACGTCAGAGATTACATTGGCTGCAAGCATAAGAAATGATATTTTTTTTAAATCAAGTTTTCCGTAAGATGAAACAAATTCTTGAGCATTTGTTTTATGTTCATGCTTTTGGAGCATCACTTACTTCGTTGAAATGTGAGATAGTTTGTCTTGTACAAATGTCCATTGACTGTTGTTTCACAGGTCAGGAGCCCTATTTCTTTGTATGTTGCATTTGAAATTATAAAGCCTCTCCTACTGTCCCAGGTTACCCTTTTTCCAACAGGGATCACAGTATCAAATGGAAACTGAAAAGGAAGAGACAGGCTTTACCAAAATCATATCAGCACTGTGGCAATTAGTTTCTCTGATAGTTTGTGAAAACATAAGTTCCATCTAAAATAAAAATAGCACAGGTAAAAATTTTAGTTATAAGTGACTTTAGTTTTATTTGCATATAGCAAGATATACATTTATTACAATCAGAGTAATTATGATAATTGATTATCAGTCTTAAGAACAACCTACCTCCATCCCCACTGAGGATGGACCTGGTTGTCACGTCAGACTTTTACTCCCTGGCCTATGCGAACCTTTGTAATTGGCCTGATGGCCTGATACTCAATACAGTAACCAAGCAGTATGTTTTCCCCAAGGGGCTGCCAGGTTATCCTCATGAACAGCTGTTAACACCTGTAACTTGTCCTATTTTACATGGTTCACAAAAGGGGTGACAGTCTTAAAAGGACTAGAAATCATTCCAGATCCCCTTAGATTCAGAGCATTCTCTGGGTTGATTCTGAGGAGGCTGAGGATGCCAACTGCCTCGGGAGGGGAACCCCTGAACCCCCAAAGGTGGGCCTGCCGACAGTGAAGACAGCTGTCAACAGATGTGGAGGCTGGAGGCACTGGGATGGATGGAGTGCTCTCCTATTCTTTGAAGTATTCCCAAGCACAGTGAGTCCAAGCTCTGAGAAAAGAATCCAGGACTTCATTTTATTTATTTATTTTTAAAAGATTTTATTTATTATTTCCAGAGAGACGGAAAAGGAGAGAGTCAGAGAGAGAGAAATATCAATGTATGGTTCTTTCACCTGTCTCCAGCTGGTGGGGCCTGGCTGGAGACCTGGCTTGCAACCTGGTTATGTGCCCTGGCTAGGAATCGAACCAGTGACCCTTGGGTTTGCAGGCTGGCGCTTATCCACCAAGCCACCAGCCAAGGCAAGGGTTAGTATTTTTATTACTTAATATAACAGTTTACTACTCATACTTGATTATTATCAAGTCATGTTTTTAATAGCATGACATTACTCCTCTCAGTTCAATATGTTAATTGCTATATTATTGATATGAAATAAACCATGGGGATATGAAACCTCTGTGTCTTAGGCAAGCCCCTTTTTTGCCCTAATGCAGGTCTGTGGTGAGGAACATTCCCAAATTCTCTCCTTGCTCTTCTTTCTAACAATAATAAAATCTTTTTAAAAATTTAGAAATACACTAACCCTTGATTAGGGCTTACCTTGCACCAGGCATCATTCTAAGTGCTTTCCATAGATCACCTCACTTAGCCTCCTTAACAATCATGCGAGGCGGGCACTGCTGTAATTGCTTTCATCTCCAAAGTGAGGAAAATGAGGAAACTTGCTAGTTCGTCCAGCAGGTTAAGGGCTGGGTGGTTAGAAGCCAAGCAGGGAGGCCTGGGCCTCTGCCCATAACCACAGGGAACTTCCTCCCCTGCAAACTGGGTGATTACAGAAGGGGAGGGGGCGGGAGCACCCCTGGAGCCGTCGGGTTATGGGCCCTTCCTCCCTGGGAGCCTCAGGGTTTTCTTCCACCAGCGGAGTTAAGACTCCTTCCTCTGCTGTTTCCACTCACATACAAGGATTTTATATTTCCTGGTAGTGATACACAGATGTAATAGAAGCCAAACCTGTCTGATGGACTGTTTTGAGGGCTTACATTAATGACAGAAGAGAGTGAATGCAAAGGAAGAAGACAGGGAGACACCCCCATCATGTTTCCGTATTCAGGGTCTACAGGTGTTACTGAACATCACCCTAAACTTCTCCTCCGGATCACTGCCGCTGCAGCCACCACACCACACACATCCCCAGGAGCTACTATGTGGTGAGGCAGCCTTAACTTTATTTCTGAAAGCTCTCAGCTCTCAGGATTCAGTTATTTTTCATTTCAGGGGCTTTTATCCGATTCTTAGTTTCATTGTTCTCCCAAACTCCTACTGCTGGTGAATTAGCGGGACTGTCACAGTTTAGCTTTTACATTTATTAAGTTGTACCCTAAATCTTTTTCTTCTCCTCATGCACATTTTACAACATAATAGGAAGAAAAATCTCATTTATAATATTCTTTCCCTTTTTTCCCTCCTAAAAGGCTGAGTTTGGATGCCCAGCTGGAGAAAAGCCTTTTGTTACCAGGAACTTCCCAATTCCACCAAAGGTGGGAGCTCTGGAGAAGCACCTGACTGACGGTTCAGTCTTCAGCAGAAATCTGATTAACCATGCTGCCAAGTTATTAATTATGTAACCAACAGAATTGCTTTTTCTCACATCTGCAGATAACTGCAAATGTCTGCAAACTATGTGGCAAATACAAACATTTTCATGATTTCAGTTCTCCATTATTCACACGGATTTGCGCTTAAAACATTATCATTTATTTAAATACATGCATCGATATAACTTCTGGTGCTTACGCTTTATAGTAAAAGGATGTTATTAGAAGTCCACCTGAGGAGCCCAAATATCTTTAAGAAAATTATTCCACAGATATAAAATATCAAAAAATTCATTATGCTGGTTTGCAGTAAAAAGATTCTGAGAATAGCATCATTCAACTTTACCTTTTTTAAAGTAACAGTGATATTAGGTGATGTAACCCGGCAGGGAATGATGAGCTCCCTTCCTTCAGTCATATCTATCATTTCAGGTATTTCACTGTGCGTCTCTAAGAAAGGTTTATCTGTATCTGAAAGAGAAGAAAACAGAGAAATATGCACGTATAAAAATGATTATATTTGCAAACATCTAGAGCCCATGGCTGGTGAGGCAATATGAGCTCTGTTATGGTACATCATCCCCAAATGTAACCTGTAAATTCACATCCTTGTCGCTGAAGCTGGCTGTCTGTGGTTCTGCCTGGGGAAAGAATGCTTCCCTAATAAAAGGAATTGCTTATTCAGGTCTTGGCCTTCTGTTAGATTGCCTTGATGGCCTAATATGCAATTGTGACATGAGGAGGGAGGGGGTTGTTCAGACCACTATGAGGAAAAGCCATAAAAATGCAAGTGAGAGAGAAAGGGCATCTTCTGCATAAACTTCTCACCACAGCTATGCTAAGTGCCTCAGGAAGCCCTGCCAGAGCCTTTGTAAGAAGTCAAAGGAAGGTGCATCGATCCGATGTCTTTGGAGCACAGATGACACAGAGAGAGATGAAGGGAAGGTGTCAAGTTGAAAACAGGATTAGCATTTGAATGACCAAAGCATGACTTAAAGGCTTACTAAACCCTTCCCTACAGACTAATAATGAATTTGCGGGTCTGAGCTACTCAGGGGGTGGGAGAAAGGCTGGAGAAGCTGCATTGAATACTGCATTTATTCCTTATACATAGTAGGTCTTTTTCCTTAGGAAGCATCACTTCTTTACTAACAGAATATTCGAGCAGGTACATACAAAGAAGTGAGAAAAAGTCTTTAGATCGTTACCAAAATGCCACCCTTTAAAGGATGGCGTTTGGCCAGCCTCTGAGGTCATCACGAGTCAAGCCACTTGCTGGGCTTCCCTGTAGTTATAGTTCCTCTGGGGGACAAGGATGAGCATCAGATCCTATCAGAAACATCCACACATGTACCATGACCTTGCTTTTGGTATCCACTGACAGTGCTCTCTCAGGAGCTACATGTTCTCATCTTCTCCCCCCTTGGTTTCGGTGTGAGATGCCCAGATGTGAAGAAAGTCCTATGTTAACTCTTCCCCATCTAGACCTAAAAGGACTAGTTAGGCCCTCACCTGCGTGCTACAGTGGAAGAAGCTCATTCTAGATGCTGAGTGGAGAATGAATAGGAGAAACAAGAACAGTGAGTGGACAATGGTTGCCTAGATTCAGTGGCAGCTCCAGAGATGGTTATGGATTGAACTGCATTCCCTCCCAAAATGATATGTTTAAATCCTAACCCCCAGGACTTCAGAATGTGACCTCATTTGGGACAAATTGGGTTATTGCCGATGTAATAACTTTAGTTACATAAGGTGGGCCCCTGGTCCAATAAGACTAGTGTCCTAATGAAAAGTTGTCTGTTTGCTGACAGATGTACAGGGAAAAATGTCACGTGAGGCTTCGGTCTAGGGAGGCCAAGCACAGTCAGTTCCCACCAGAAGTTCTGAAGAGGCAGGAAGGATGCCCCCCTTCAGGTTTCAGGGGTACATGTCCTGCTGATGCCTTGATTTCAGACCTCTAGTTTCTAGAATGTGAAACAATAAATTCCTGTAGTTTTAAGGCAACCCCACCCCCTTCCAAAAACAGCACCAATGCTGACGCTGTTGTAGCCTACTGAGGATGGGTGGTTTGAAACACGCTAAAAAGGGTCCTCAAGAGATACTATCACCACAGTCCCTAGATTTCCACACCATTCCTACTTGCCCTCTGGGGAACCATGCAGGCTAGCCTCTTCCTTAGGCCATCTCTGCCCCAGCCCCACCTGGGGGCTGTCACAACATCCCTAGCTCCCATCATGACAACACACTGACACTGAACTGGCAGTTCACTTCTGTGGCTGCACATTGGATGATCAATTCCTAGAGCAGAGGAAACAAGAGAAAAAACTGCCCGATGTGTATTAAATGAGTGAGCCAATAAGTGAATGAAGGGCGGCTGTCCCAGCACCATCCCTTGATAGAAGAGAAAACAGAGGTGTAAACAGATTAAATGAATTGTGAGCAGAGCCAAGACCTGGAGGCCAGGTTCTCCTTCAGTGGGAATCTCCAGCCTTCTTTTGAGGGAGGACTCCCCACTGAGAGGGCTGGAGGTGGCAACTGTTTTTAGAGATGGAGCTGACTTTCACACGTTCAGGGGAGAGTATGTGGCATGTCCTACTACCTCAAATTAGAGGAATTCTGAAAAGAGGACACTCAACAGGAGACAGGGCTGGACCGCAGCTTCCTGACAGGGTCATTCTGAGGTGCAGACTCAGAGGGGCAGGGGCAACAGACCACTGAGATTAAGAGCACACACTACAGCCTGACTTGAACCCCAACTCTGCCCCGTATTAGTTGTGAGACCCTGAGCAAATCATTTCACCCTCTGGGCCTTGCTCACAAAAATCTTCTTCAAAGGGTTTTAATGAGGCTTACTGAATTAATACATGCCAAGTGCTTAGACTGGTGCCTGGCAGATAGTTAATACTACAAATGTGTTAACCTGTTACTTTTCTTCTTACTATTATGAGAAATTTGAACTTAGAGACAGAGGGAGTTAGAATACATGAAAATCACAAATATGCTTATGATCATAACTACGAAAAGTATAAATAGCAACTGTAATAGAACAACAATAAACAACTGGAAAAAAAGAAAAAGGTATAAATATATATATTTGTACAATGGCACAAGAAAACAACATGTATAAACTAAATGTTAATGATTATCTTTGGCTTCATGGGTTATTTTCTCATTTACCTTCTTCTATATTTGTCAGATTTCCTAGAAATTGTGTATTATTTTATAAAAACATTTTAAATAATTTAAGTCTCAAATTATAAAGCACCATCCACTTTTACTTGAGAAACACTATAAAATTTGCATTTGATTTACTTTAGTTTTGTCCACTGTAACAGAATGAGACATTAAGTGTCACAGTTAACAATTATATGTCTGTTAGGAAAGCTTACTGTGTGTAGCAGTGTATGCAGAGAGGAAAAGTTAATTATACAGGAACAAAGATTCATTATCAACACAAAATTCCTTCCCAAAATAAAGTTGCTTAGCTAGACATTTCAGCAGAGACTATTGGGATTTGATCATTCCTTTTCTTCTTCCTGTGAGTCGATATTTTTGTCTCCTTTGTTAGTCTCAAGGTAAATGCAAACACCAGGAAGTGGTTTAATTCATGTTACTAAACTGTAAATCATTCACATTTAATTTATTGTCTCCTTAAGCAACCATTTTTCAACAAGGAGACTGGCATAAAAGTTCCTGCAAGAAATAGTAAACATCAGCGTAGTCATTTCTAGGCAAATGAATGCCAATCTCAAATGAAAACAGAAGAGATTCCTTTCTACTTCCATAGGACACATTTGTTTTTGTTACAAAATAAAAAATGATTTCCAAACCCAGCCACCACCGTAGAGTGGTTTTCTGAGACCAAATTGGCTAGCTGTTGAAAGGGTGAAGAAGAGCTGCCCTAAAGATTGCCAGGTCCTGGTGGCACAGACATGCTGTCACCAGGAACTCTTGCCAACACAGAGCGAGGTAGAGGCCACGCCACCTTCCCGCCTCTGTACTCTTGGATCATAAAGCAGGGATAGAAAACTGGCACAGAATGTGAGGTTTCTCATCCAGGGGGAGTATCTGGGCTCTCATCTCTCAAAACAAGTGGACTCACACCAGGGGAAGATCCAACAGGGACCCTCACTCAGAATGGCATTACATCTTTTTTTTTTTTTTTTTTTAATGTCTTTTTTCTTTGAAATCTGTAATCACTGTGGCACATCAGGGCACACAGACAGAGCCCCAGTGTCCCATCTTCACTCCACTCTATTATCCACTGGCATCGCTTGGCAGTTCTCCTACTGGGCTCAGAGCAAGTAACAACCAAAGAACTCAAGGAGCTGTTCTGACCTGAGGGCTTCAAGTGTAAATATCTTGTTTCCCAGCACTTGTTTATTCCTACGATTTTATAAACATTTCTTGATTTCTTTCCCTTTAATTTCATTTACTTTTAAGCCATTGTCATGAGGTCTCCTAGTTGTTTTAGAAGAGGATGTAACTTAAATTTATTGAGGATATAGAGGCGAGGACAAGGAACTAAGTAAGTCAATACCATGAACAGGGTTCCATCCAGACACAAGAGTTTTCACATTATGCAGGTCCTTGTGTTGCGGACCATGCCCAGTGCCCAAGGACAATTTGCTGACTGGTTAAGTATTTCATTTGAAATATGAGCCAAAAAGGAGGAAAAGAGGCAATTTCTTCATCGACTTTCTTTGCCCATCAAAAACTTTGAGAATTCAAAACAGAGCTTTGGAGGACCCACAAGAAAGCTGAAGCAGCTATAATAATATTAGATAAGATAGCTTCTAAAGGTAGAAATGGAGCCCTGGCTGGTGGCACAGTGGATAGGCACCGGCCTGAGAACCCAAAGGTCGCTGGTTTGATCCCCTAGTCAGGGCACATAACTAGTCGCAAGCCAGCTCTCCAGCCAGGTCCATGGCTGGAGGCAGGTGAAAGGCAACCATACATGGATGTCTCTCTCCCTTTCTGCCTCTCTCCCTACTCCTCTCTTTAAAAATAATAAATAAAATCTTAAAAAAAAAAAAGGTAGAAATGTTACTAGATATAAAGAGGGAGAGTTTTAAAAAATATTTTATTTATTATTATTTTTTTTGAAAGATTTTATTATTTTTATAGGCAGGGGAAGAGGGAGAGGCAGAGAGGGAGAGAAACATCCATGTATGGTTGCCTGTCACCCGCCTCCAGCTATGGACCTGGCTGGAGACCTGGCTTGCAATCTGGTTATGTGCCCTGGCTGGGAATCGAACCAGTGACTGTTGGGTTTGCAGACTGGCACCTATCCACTGAGCCACCAGCCAGGGCTAAGAGGGAGATTTTATAATACTAATAGGGTTGATCAACAAGGAAGATATAATTATAAACATATATGCAGCTAAGAACAGAACACCAAAATATACAAAACAAAACTGTCAGAAAGAAATAGACAATTCAACACTAATAGAAGATTCTAGTGTCCCACTTTCAATAACATATAGAACAACTACACAGAAGAGAACTTGAACAACACTAATAACCACCTAGAACAAACTGACATCTATAGAATGCTCCACCCATCACAGCAGGAAACACATTCTTCTCAAGTGCACATGGAATATTCTCTAGGATAAACTATATGCTAGGCCATAAAACAAACCTCAATAAATGTAAAGGGATAGAAATAGTACAAAGTGTGTTCTCCAACTACAGTGAAATCAAATTAGAAACCAATAACAGAAATTTGGGAAACTCACAAATATGTAAAAGTTAAACAACATATTCCTAAATAACTAATGAATCTAAAGGAAAATTAAAGTACTTTGAGATGAATGAAAATGAAGACACAACACATCAAAACTTATGGGATAGAGCTAATGCTGAGAGGGGAACTTACAACTGTATACCTAGATTGATAAAGGAGAAATATCTCAATCAATATCCTAGATCTCCCACCTTACAATTCTATGTAAAGCCCTGGCTCAAAAGATTGAGTGTCATCCCGCAAACTGAAGGGTTGCTGGTTTGATGCCTGGTCAGGGCATATGCCTGGGTTGCCAGCCAGGTCCCTGGTTGTGGGGAGTGTGAGAAGCAACTGATCAAAGTCTTTCTCACGCTTGATGTTTCTCTTGCTCTCTTCCTCCCTTCCCTTCTCTCTAAAGATAAATAATTAATTTTAAAAGAATTCTAGAGGGGGACAGAGGGGAGCTAAAAGGGGATGGATGTAATACAACAACAATAAAATTTAAAAAAAAATTCTATGTAAAGAACCTCACATTACAACTAAAGGAAGCAGAAGGGAGGAAATAAAAGATGAGAGTGAAAATGAATGAAATAGAGAACAGAAAAACAATGGTGAAAAATCCATGAAACCAAAAGCTAGTCCTTTAAAAAGATAAACATAATTGACAAACATCTAGTCAGGCAACACAAAGAAAAATGAGAGAAGACAAATGAATAAAATCAGAAATGAAACAGTTGACATTGCTGACATCATTAAAATTAAAAAAAAAAAAACATTCTAAAGGAATATTCTAATCATATGCCTTCAAATTAGATAACAGATGAAACGGCAAGTTTCTAGAGAGAGATATAAAACAAGAAACAGGCAACCCAACTAGACCTATAAGTAAAGAGAGTGAATGAGTAATTAAACTATCTACCAAGGAGAGCCCAGGCCCAGACACAAGTGAATTCTAGCAAATTAATACAAATTCTTCACAAACTTTTCTAATAGGAAGGGAGGGAAAACATCCCAATTCTTTCTATGAAGGTATTATTACCCTGAGACCAAAAGGAAACTATAGGGCAATATCTTTTATGAATGTGGATTCAAAAAACTCAACAAAATACTAGCAACCTGAATATATAAAAATAATTATATGCCAAGAGGAATTTGTTCCAGGAATGCAAGTATCGGTTTATCATTCAAAAATTAATCAATAGCACAAATATACCATATTAATAGAATAAAAACCGAACACCACATGATTATTTTATGCAAAAGAAGATGCAAAAGAAGCACTTGACAACATTCAAACCCCTTTCATGATAAAAACACTCAACAAAAAAAAAAAAGAAAGAAAAAAAAGGAAACTTCCTCAATCTGATAAAGGGCATCTACAGCTAATACTATACCTAAAGGTGAAATACTAGATACTTTCCCCCTAAGATTAGGGACAAGATAAGATTGCCCACTCTTGCCACAACTTAAAAAAAATTATTTTTAAAGATTTTATTTATTATTTGCAGAAAGAAAGGAAGGGAGAGAGGCAAAGAGGGAGAGAAACATCAATGTATGGTTGCCTTTCACCTGCCTCCAGCTATGGATCTGGCTGAAGACCTGGCTTGCAACCTGGTTATGTTGCCCTGGCTGGGGATCGAACCAGCTACCTTTGGGTTCGCAGGTTGGCACCTTATCCACTGTGCCATCAGCCAGGGCTAAAATGTTTTAAATTAATTTATTGTTGTTCTATTACAGTTGTCCCCCCTCCCATTGCTCTCCCCTGCCCTGTCCACCTCACCCCTTCTTCTACAGTCAATCCCCACCCTGTTGTCCATGTCCGTGGGTCATTTATACTAGTTCCTTAACTAAACCAGTCCCCTTCTTTTCCCCTTTCTCCCTCCAATCCCACCCCTCTGGTCACTGTCAGTCTGTTCCTTGTTTCCATGCCTCTGGTTCTATTTTGCCACTTCTATTAAACATCAGACTAGAGGTTCAATAGCTATTATAAATGACATTGCAATAAATATTCTAGCTAGTGCAATTAGGCAAGAAAAAGAAATTAAAGGCATCCAGATTTGAAAGAAGGAAATAAAATTTTCAGATGATATAATTTTGCATATAGAAAATCCTAAGGAATCCACCAAGGAACTATTAGATCTGCCAAATTAGTTCAGCAAAACTGTAGAATCCAAGATCGATGTGCAAAATTGAATTCTATTTATACTGTACATACTTGTAATAAACAATCTGAAAATAAAATTTAAAAAACAATTCCATTTATAATAGCAACAAAAAGAATAATTTAGGAATACATTTAACAAAAGAACTATAAAGCTTATACTTTGAAAACTAAAACAATTATAGAAAAAACTAAAGATAAATTGTTAATAAAACAGCGTTGATAGATTGGAAGACTTACTAATGTTAAAAATGTCCTATAAATTCTGTGCAATTTGATCTATAAATTTCATGCCATTCTTATCAGAATCCCAGCTGGTGTTTTTGTAGAAACAGACAAGCTGATAGTAAAATTTAAAATTGCAAAAAGCCAGAATAGCCAAAACAATCTTGAAACAGGAAAACAAAGTTGGAGGACTTACATATAGATCAGTGGAGTGGAACTAAGAGTTCAGAAATAAGCCCATGAGGCTATGGTCGATTGACTTTCAATAAGGGTGCCAAGATCATTCAATCAGGAAAGAATAGTCTTTTCAACAAATTGTGTTGGAGCAACACCATAAAACAATGGAACTGGACTTTCACATCACACACAAATATTAACTCAAAGTGGATCAGAGATTTGTAAGGGCTAAAACTGTAAAACTCTTAAAAGACACCAAGGAAGTAAATCTTCAGCTCTCAGATTTGGCATTCGATTCTTATATATGATACAAGCAACAACAACAAAAATATATCAATTGGACTTCTTCAATATTTAAAACCCTTGGACTTCAAAAAATACTAACAAGAAAATGAAAACCACAGAATGGGAGAAAATGTTTGCAAGTTATATATCTGGTAAGGGACTTGTATCTAGAATAGATAAAATGTATTTACATATAGAATACATTTAAACTTAAATATACATATTGTATATACATATAATGTATCTATAATATATATTACACATATAAATATATTTATAGTATGATTATATGAAATTTGTTAATACTTTAAAAAATGAGATACTCCTTCATACTCATCAGGATGGCTAGAAGAAAAATGACACAATAACAAATGTTGAGGAGGATGTGGAGGAATCAGAACCCTCATCCACTGATGGTTTGTGTGAACTGGTGCAGCCACTTTGAAGAAGTCTGGCAGTTCTTCAAATGACTGAGTGGATGACCCAGCAATCCCTTGCCTAGGTATCTACCTAAAACAATAAAAACTTATGGCAGGATAATCCATAATAGCCAAAAGGTGGAAAACCACTCAACTGTCCAGGTCCTGATAAATAGATAGCTGAACTGTAGATCCATTGTGGAATATTATTCAGCAATTAAAAAAAAAAACAAAACAAAAGAAGTGGGCAGAGGCGAGGGGTGGAGGGAGGAGTAGGCAAAAAAGGGAGCAGTTTAGTTAAGGAACTAGCATGGAAGCACCATGGACGGACAACAAATGGGATTGGAAAAGGGGACAGAGAGGGGGAAAAGAGGGATGGATGTAATATAACAACAATAAAATTAAATTAAAAAAAAAAAAAACACCCAAAGGTCACAGGTGCGATTCCCCAGCCAGGCACATAACAAGGTTGCAAACCAGGTCGCCGGTCAGGTCTGTGGCTGGAGGCAGGTGAAAAGCAACCATACATTGTTGTCTCTCTCCCTTTCTGCCTCTCTCCCTTCCCCTCTTTCTAAAAAATAATGAAATAAAATCTTTAAAAACAAAAACAAAACAACAACAAAAAGCCTACTATATTGTCACCACTGATGGTGAATCTGTAACAGGATTCAAAGCGAATGATCCCACTACAGCTGACATAAGAATGTCAGCTGCTGGCTTCTGCCCTCTGGACAGATAGCTTCTATTTCTATTGGAGCAAGGTAAATAGAGAAAGCTCTTTATGTTTCAAATTCAAGATCCTATCCTAAAAAAAAAAATTAAAGCATTACTTGTGTGGACTAAAATAGGAAATTCCTCTTTCTAATAATGCTGTGTCCCACCTACCTATCTATCTTTAGAAAAGAAATATGTATTTTTGCTTTGCCTCACCTGAAGGCCCATTGGCTCACTAATAACAGCGAATGGGATAGCAAGGGAAGAAAAAAGGACAAGAGTTAGAAAGGAGAAAAGAGAAAGAGACAACGGGCCACCCCTCTCCTTCCTCCGGCACCTTCCACTCCTTGAAATGTGTGTGGCTAGCAGCAGGTGACTAGGGTGATCAATCATTTCAACCAGTGTCTGAGATACACTGGACACATGGTATGTAGTCAACTGATGTTTACGGAGAAGATATCAAATAAGGCAAAGAAAGAAGGAAAAGAAAAAGGTGAAATTAAGATACATCTTGTACCCAGCCCTGGGCATAAGGCCCAGTTCACTAACTCAAGGTCCTTACAGTCTAGCTGCATGGTCAACACATGTACCTTCCACCCATGTTGATCAGAGGAACAAGTAATGCCCTGGTGGGGCTGAGTGGACTGAGAGCCAGCCTGCTAACTGAAAGGTCACTGGCTCAATTCCTAGTCAGGGTACATGCCTGGGTTGAGGAACAGGTCCCCGGTTGGGGGGTGGCATGCAAGAGGTAACTGATTGTTTCTCTCGCACACTGGTGTTTCTTTCCCTCTCTTTCTCCCTCCCTTACCCTCTCCCTAAAAATAAATACATAAAATCTTAAAACAAAAGAAGTGCTAAATTCTGCCTTGAAGGAGAATAGGGACAGAATTTTTCCAAACTTATAGCTAAGATCTGAAGAAGTTAGTTGAAGATCTAAACAAAAGTGGAGTGCTGGGTAGGCAGTAAGCTGGGCTAGGCTAGAAGATCAGGCAAAGGTCTCAGTCTTTCCATGCTTCCCAGAACTTTTCTCCGTGGGTTTTCACATAAAGCTGCTCAGTGGGTTTCTGTGCTCATTAAGTGAATGATCTCAGTCATATCTTCATCTTGATCAAGTAAAGCATCTCAAAAGAGAAAAAGAAAGAGAGGGATAGAGTGATGGATAGATGGATGGATAAATGGCAGGAAGGAAGGAAAGGAGGGAAGGAGGAAGGAAATGAAAGAGAAAGGAAAAGGCAAGGAGCTCTGACAAACTACTGTAACTTTTTCCTTCTGCTGCCAAGATATTTGGCCATGTCCCAAGTCCTATTATTTCCAGCTCTACCTCTGAATTATGAAATTGTTCAGGGAATTTCAAGATACCCTAACACTGTCTCTTATATTGCAGACGAGGGAACTGAGGCCCAGAGAGAGGGAGAGATCTTTCCGTAAGTGCAGGAATGATTTTAATGGCTGAGCCCAAAACTGAATTCCAGTTTCCTGACCCTAGACCATTCTCTCTGCACCAACCAAAATCTGATCTAATCCCTCTGAGACTTGGGAGTGACAACTTCATCTTCACATATCCACACCAGTGGGAGAACTGGTAGCACAGACAGGGTTAACATGGGCTCCTCTGACAGAACTTAGAAATATAAAACAACTGACTGATAAGTAATTCTCACTATTAAAATCAAGCTTGAGTCATTGGGCTTTCTGCTTAGGTCTCTAGCTATAAGGTGCTGGGGACTACTTGCAGGAGGAATTAGTAATTTACAATCACGCAACCTCAAACACAGTACGGAATTTTTCCAACGTTTCTGTAACAGGAGACTGATAATAGAATTTATCCCACTGGGTTGGAATAAAACAAGATGACATATGATTACATGAGCCGGATATCAATAAATGATAGTGATACACACAGGCTCTCATCAAACCTCAACAGTGGAAGGACCTGATCTTGTCCAGTCCCCACCAAGTGCGCACGCGTCCTGTGCGGGGAACCTACACACATGAGGAGCTCACCGTCGCCCGACACGATTCGTTCCACTGTGGGGCAACTTTACATGTTAGGAAGCGTTTCCTACATCAAGCTGAAATCTGCCTGCTTTGACTTCTTTCATTCTTAGATAGCAGTTCTGCCATTTGGGATTGTAAAAATGAGGCTTAACCTCTTTCTCCCTTAAGAAAACTTTGAAGAAGAGCATCACAGTCATGTTTCCTGTTTTCCCACTCAATTATCTCCCTTTTTGGATTCAACATTTCATTTTTTTCAATTGTTCCTTGCCCATGAAAATAATAAATCATCAAATTATTTTATGATCGCAACCCCATGAAGCAGGTGCCCATTTTACAGATGATGGAAACGAAGTTGCAAGGGGTTAATTTATTAATTTACTTGTAATTCCTGTTTCCAGTGCCCCTCTTGAAGTGTGAACTGAACAGTGAGGCCGGGACTCCCTCGATAGAACATTATATATTTATTAATGCAGCCCAAGACTATACTCACTTTCTTGGTGAATATGTAGTCAACTAAAAGCCTGAGATTGTTCTCATGAGGGCTGTGTCAGCCACAGCCTCTCCATCACAGTAACAGTGAACACTAACAGTGCATCCTACAGGCCAAACACTGAGACTACGGTTTTCTATATAAGAACTGACTGAGAGGAGGGGAAGGCAAGAACTTCTTTGCCTTCTCTACTATGTATTAGTTTCGTGACCTAGCTGTACTAGCTGTGCAGCTAGTTCCACCGGCCAGTTCCTTCCCCATTCTGTGAAAAAGAGATGAAAAGGAAGTATTATTTCAAGAGTTGCTGTGAGAATGAAACTCTTAACACGAAAAGTGCTAGAACAGCGTCCAACACAGAGCAACACCTGAGTGTTAACCTTATGCTTAGGAAGACGTTTGTACCAGCACTACGCATGTATCCGAACAGGGGTTTGAACTCAATTTGAACCCTGGATCACGTTGTTTTGACTATAGTTTATTAATTGGTATTTGATGGAGGAAGGAAGGGAGGGGTGTTTCTGCACAGCAGCCACTGGTTTTGAATAGCACAATGCGCACGCCAGGAGGCCTGCCGAGGTAACCCAGCAAAAATGCATCAGGTGACAAAACAACGAAAATTTTAAATAGTAAAGGAAAACTTATGAGGACCTGAACTGTGTGGACTATCAAGACCAAACCAAATCACCTGCTCCTTGCCCGGCCCGCCAGGCACTTGCTTATCATTGTTAAAGAAAGTTACAAAATGTAGGGAAAGGAAAGCCTTATCAGCTGAAGGGGATTTCTCCTGAAAAAGTCCCTTGCTTGTTTTCTAAAAGAACATTACTTAAAGGAGATTTTAAAAGTACTTTCAACCATGAAGTTTTGGTGTATTATTTCCCACACTTCTGGTTTGTAGGAGGAAAATGAGAGGACGTAGTTGATTTTATTGCTTTAGACTTCACTGGCATCTTGAATTTTTATAATTCTAGAACAATCATTAACTTTTCAAAGTCATGGGTTAATTCCACGTGACTCATTCAAGACTGTTCATTCTGGTTATTTTTGAGTATTTATGTCATTGTACTCAATGCCTGGTTATATACAATTGCATTTTTGCTAGTGAGACTTAGCAATGTGGCTCCAAAGAAATGGCATGCCAAAATTCTCTGGTATGGAGCCTAGGGAATACCAGGAAATGCTCTCTCTTGAAGGAATGGCCTGGATGTTTGGCAGGTGCCTTCAAGTGCTAAGGATGAAATTCTTAGGAACATACTAGGTGAACACAAGACAGGGGCTACAAAACCGCCAACCTGAGTAGCTTCTGTCTCAATCACCTGTGAATGTTTTTTACAGCCAAAATCCCTTGGTGTCTAATGACAAAAATGTTTCTAGAAGGGAAATGTGAGATGGCAAGGTTTAAAGATATCAAGAATGTCCTCCATCAAACTTTCACGTGTCTGGAAAGAAGAATTTATAAGAGTTAAGTCAGTCTTGTCTAAACTCTAGCCATGTGGTCCTAATCAGCTGTCCCCCAGTGATGGATAGAATGGATCATCTCCTTCACGCTGCGGCTCCAGAGGGAACACAGACCTAGGCCGTAGAGCAGTCTGCGATTTCAATCAACAGTGCTGCCAGTGTATATGCTAAATCCTAGAAATATTTGTTTCCCCCTTTCACACAACTTCATCAAAATGAAAAAGACATCCAGCAAAACCTGACCTTGTACTAGATTTCTGATGAAACTGTATGCCCAGACAGGCAGGAACATTACTAGGAATTCCTTACAGATCATCTGAAGTAGAATTCTGTGAATGCGAGTGAGCCTTGGATTGCTGCCATTTTCGGAAACCCACCTGGGTTTTAGACAGTCTCAGTCCAGAGGCCGAGTCCAAATTTCTCACCTCTGTGCATCCCAATGTATTCATCTGCCTGCTGAGGAAATATATCAGGCAATAATGTGAGAGGAAAAACATGATCACTAGCCTGTCTGCATTCACTGTTTCCAGGTGGTGCAAGGTGACTGGGAAGTTTTCTCCACAACAACTATGGGCTCAGGTGGCTACTGGGGTAGGCATCTTAGACAGTCCTGAGACCATAACTTTGGAAACCAATTCTTAATGAAAGACCATGCCAGATTAAACACAAGTTTCAGGAAATAAGTGGAAGGAGCCAGGCATTAGAGACAGAGGTGATGTGTGCATGGAAGGTGTGGGGAGCTCTGTGGATGGGCAGGGGAAAGGTAAATGAGAGCATGTTGAAAACTGACCTTTAAATCTGGGGAAGAGAGGGTGGGGGAAGTAGGAGAGGGTAAAGGGGGTAAATGATGATGGAAGGAGACTTGACTTGGGGTTATGAACATACAATACAATGTACATGTGATGTATTATAGAATCATACACCTGAAACCTATATAACTTTATTAACAACTGTCACTCCAATAAGTTCAATTAAAAATATAGAAGTTTAAAAATAAAAAAGAAATCGGTAAAATAAATAAGTAATAGTAGATCATGTCAGAAACTTGCTAAGAAATCCAGGCCTAAAGAATTCAGCCAATTTTGATGAGTAGAACCAATACTTTCCTTTTAAAGTTTCTTTCACAAAAGTATGGCCAAGATTCCACTAAAGTGTTTTCAGCAGATTCACAAGTGCATTCAGCCTCCCTGTGCTGTCCATGCCTATCCCAGATCTGACCTGCCCAACGACCGGGTGTGTGACAGTCAGAAGCAGGAAGGCCTGGCGATTCAGGCTGGAGGGCTGATATCCTTCTTGCATTCCCACCTCACAAACATGGCTTCCCCCACGGGGGAACCAGTGGCAGTTGAGAGGCTTTGTGAGGAAAGCCACAAGTTGCTCCTCTTCATCCATGTCCCTGCTTGTTCTAATGGCGGTGCCAGTGGGACTTGCCACGCCAACGTGGCATATCGGTCAACGAACATCAGCTGCCAGCCAGTCCTCAGCTAAGCAACGGTGACTGAGCATGTCATGTGTGCCCCTCAGTGCATCAGACCTGGTAAGAGCCTAGGGGAAGGCAACTTGGGAACAGAACATCTTACACCCTGATGGGAGCTTAATTCAGGACTACGGGAGTCCTCACTCCCTGGAAAGACCCACTTTTGAGCAATAGCTATTCTTTGCAAAAGTTAAGCCTCTGCATTTAAAAATCTATTATAAGTCATGATCCTAGAAAAGATCCTGTACCTTTGCTCTTATGCCTCCCACAGGACAAACAACAGGGCCTTGCATGTAGCAGGTGTGCAATCCACACCGCAGACAGACCCCACTGCTGACATGCCTGCTGCGCCAGACCCAGCAGTGGGAGAGCCTGGGTCGGGACTGAGATAGGATCTGGACAGAACCACCCAGTAGCGGTGCAGCTGCAGCACCTGGTGGAGACGGGGCACTTCCACAGCTGCACTCCCTCCAGCCTCTGTTCTAGCAGAGGTGTGCAAAACCACCATGCTACTTACCACTGAGTGCTGTTTGTCCAGATAAAAATTATAGAGATGACCTGGCTGGTAGCACAGTGGATAAGGTGCCAGCCTGCAAACCCAAATGTTGTAGGTTCAATTCCCCAGCCAAGGCACATAACAAGGTTGCAAACCAGGTATCCAGCCAGGTCCATGGCTGGAGGCAGGTGAAAGGCAACCATACATTGATGTCTCTCTCCCTCTCTGCCTCTCTCCCTTCCCCTCTTTCTAAAAATAATTAATAAAATCTTTAAAAAAAAATTATAGAGATGACCTACCCAGTCTAAGCCTATTAAACTTTAATGTTTAAACTTTAAATACTGGAAAACTTTTAAACTTGTTATTCCAAGTTCCACAATAAGAAAATACATTTTATGTCAAATTCAATAAACACACACACACACACTCTCTCTCATATATTTTACATATATGTGGGTATAATGTGTATGTGAAAGCATGTGTATAAAATAGGAACAAAAGTTCTATATAAAAAGAATTTTCACTAAACAACACTTAACTTTTTCTTTTGCAATATACTTTGACCTTTTCCATTCTATTCTGCCTTTTTAAGAAAGTGCTGATCACAACTTACTAATTGGATTCCACATCCCATTTAATGGGTTGGGAGGCACATTTTTTAAAGCCCCATCAACTGCCCTGGCTGGTGTGGCTCAGTTGGCTGGAGTGCTACCCTGCAGACTGAAAGGTTGTGGGTTCAATTCCTGGTCTGGGCTGGGGGTACATAAGAGAAGGCAACCAATTGATGTTTCTCTCTCACACCAATATTTCTCTCTCTCTCTCTCTCAGCAATAAGAAATGTCCTCATGTGAGGATAAACAGATAAATAAATAAAGCCCTGTTCAACTTAGTAAATGGCATGGTGTCTTTTGCCCATGTGGCGTGAACTAAATGCAGCAGTGAAACCATGGGCATACAGATAGTGCCAAACAAGCTCTGTCCCTATCAGGGGACAACACAAAGGTCTTTGGGATCAGGATTTACTTCTCTAAAGTCTGTCATTCAGAAACACACTCTGAAACCAGCTTAATGCATCCTTCAAAAGAAAAAAAAAAAAAAAACAACACTGAATTTGAAATTTTGTAAAACTTAATAACTATATAATCTATATCCTTAAAGATTAAAAAAAAAAAAACAAAAACAAAAAAAACAACCAGTCCATACTTTGAAGTCAATGGCAGAAACTCCATGTGCTGGAAATAGTCCAGGGACCTGACCTGGATCCCCTCCTTGCAGATCATTTTATTAGCTATCATGTGCAGGTCACTGAGGCTGTTTTCTCATATATAATATGGAAGAAATAATACCAACTTAGTTTACCTCAGAGATAATTACAGGAAAACTCTTCAGAAGAATCTGTATGTAGTGTTGTACAAACAAGTACATTGAATTCTCAGAATATTTGTACTGTTATTATTTTTACTTATTTGAGATCCCAAGGCTGGGTAGAACATTTTTTACCAAGTGTGTTTCTGTGAAAGTATGATGGCTATTCTCTCCCAGAATACGGTTAGAACTTGCACTACTTTTCAATTAAATACCCAGTGCGTCTGATCATGTTCCACCCGAAATTAAGCTGCTCTGCAAATCTCATCAGTTTTTATACATCTGGGAGAACCAATGGAGGAAAAATCTGTTGTGCTAATGCTCCAATCTATTAGCTTAAATAGACTTAGAGAGAAAAACAATCAAGTGAAGAGAAGAGATGAGTTTCATTAGCAGAATACAGAAGTAGAATATATCCACTCAACTGCAGCATTCACGCCCCATTTTTAACTTTTCAATTATTATTTTCAAAAGAAGACATTACACTTAAATAGCCCTGAAAGACTTGGGCTACGGGAAATGCAACGTGCCAAATTCAAGGTCTTCCTAACTGAATTTTGCCAAACTCAAGGTCTTCCTAACTGAACTGGGGACACTGACAAAATATTTAAAACTTGAGAGATGCCGTTAAAAGCTTTTCAATCAGTTTTCTTACTTTCCAGTCAAAACTCATATAGCACAATAATAATCTCAATGAAATCTTCTAACATTTAGAAAAGACTGGGCTGGAGCCAATTTCTCATGTCTACTACAGGGGCAGGAAATAAGTATGAAAGTGGACCTTTTTCTTAGCAAAGTTCTGTAAGAGCAAAGGGTTAAGTAGTGCTTTACAACTTATTTTTCCTTATGACCCAGAATTCTGTAGCTATGGTGTCGAATGGATTCCATTCACTTTTTAGCTACTCTCACTCAAGAGCCATTTGTGGAGACCATACCAAGTGCAGCAGCAGAGGAGGCTGGTTGTCTTTGCATTATGTCACTTAGTAAAACCAAGCTCTGCTTGACTATAGACCTGCAGAAGTTGCCCATTTGCCCCCCCCCAGGAATTTGGAGTGACTCCCCTCTTTCCTCATCCACCCTGTCCTGCCCACTCACCAAGTTTGATGGGATACCCCTAGTCCATCACCTCTCCATCATCACAAGCTACTATGGTGGCCTTGGTCCAGCCACTCTCCTGCCTCACTGGCAGGACCCCCTACCTGGTCTGCCTGCCTCGGGCTTGGCCCCTTCGATCTCCTTCCACCACGGAGACTCTGAAGAGGACCACTTGACCACTCGCTCTGTTGCTAACTGTCACTCTCCACGTAGCCCAGCTGTGAAGTACGGATCTTAGGTTCTTCACATGTAAGTGAAGAGTTGACAGCTTCACGGGTTACTATGCAATTTAACAAGCACAGTATAAATAAAACCATTTGTTTAAATGAAAAATGTAAGAAGTTATTAAAGGAAATTTTGACTTACCAGACAATTCAGTAATTACGTAGTCAAATATAATTACTTAAGTAAGTTAAGTTAATGAATTATGTCAGAGGTTTTGTGGGTTTATACAAACTGTAATGATAAAGTGGTGATACTGACTTTTCTGTCCACTACATAGCAAAGGTTACGTTCACATTAGTGCTCAGATGGAAACAGCGCCTATTACATCGCAGGTGATCATTAACGTCTAAGTAATGGTGTGTTTATCATCTACACACTGAATTTGGCTTTTTGTAGACAAAACTAGGCAGTCCTGATTTCTTTTTTCTTGGAACCCTATGAGACTACAAATTTATACCTTTTCAAAAGCTGTATCTAATAGTATTTTTCATCCTTGGAGAAAACTAAAATGAAATGCTAACGCATCTGCAGGTGCTTACCAGAGGCAAAAGTCCTCCACTCACAATTAATTAAGTAAAGACTTAATAATAAATAAGCAATAAGGGGTTCACTGCTGTGAGTAATCACTGCTATGCATTAGAAATTGGATGGGTTTCATTAATCCCAGAGACAATCCTGAGTCATTAGAGATGAGTTATATGCTTATAAATGAAATAAAACCTGCTATGTAGTAAGGATTCAATAGAAAGAGAAGCCTAAGACCAAATTTTCTCAGAAAGAGAATTAACAAAACAATGAAAATATAAAATGCATAAAATGTTAGGATATTTGGAAAACTTACTACTGCCTAGTGAATTATATCACAGCTGCACTGGACTTTAGTCAAGTGCGATAATGAGACCAGGAAAAAAAAACACAATCAATGTTATGATTCACATTAGTAACAGTGACAGGCACATAGCAAGTGTCACCTAAGTATTTGCTGATTAAACTAATTAACAAGGAAGATTTCGGTATTACTATGGCTACTATTATTAGTTTAAAGTCTTTTAGCATAGTGCTAATGAAAACAATCAATCTCAGAATTTTTTTGTAATATCCTATGAAACACAATTAATGCGTTTCACAATTCTTCCTTCTTCAAGAACATGGTCCATTTCCTAATGTCCAATGAGATTGTGCAGGAGTTTTGAGATATTGGGGCTTGTAACTTTATGCTCATGTTTGTGGACTACTATAAGCAAGCAGACATGATAAATCCACAATACAACAGCTTTTACTCTCCCTCCCAACCTCTTAACAGACATCAAGAATTAGTTATGGGCCCTGGTTGGTGGCCCAGTGGATAGGCGCCAACCTGTGAACCCAAAGGTTGCTGATTCGATTCCCAGTCAGGGCACAGAACCAGGTTGCCAGCCAGGTCTCCAGCCAGGTTCCCAGCTGGAGGCAGGTGAAAGGTAACCATACATTGATGTTTCTCTCCCTTTCTTCCTCCCTCCCTGCCTTTCTTTCTAAAAATAATGAATAAAATCTTTAAAAGAAAAAAGAAAAAAAGAATTCGTTATGGCACTTTCCACTTAGCCTGGAATTTATCCTCGATGTCAATTTCAACAGAGTATTCTACACAGCCCTGTTAACCCCTGTTTAACAAATATTACTGAATTCTTACTATATGCCAGGCACTGTACCAGGGAGGCACGCTGCGGATTAAAGTCATGTGAACAGACATGGACCTGGCCTCCATGGGTTTAGGTTAACGACTGACTTGATACCCAAAGTAATGGTTGCTTGCCAGATCTGTTTTGTTGTTTAGCTGAAATGGAAATAATTCTAAGTAGCTAAGTTTCTCCTCCATTTATCAAAGGGGTTGAAGAAAATGGGTGCGGCACTCCGTCTGCCCGCTCCAGAAACCCACCTGGTCTGATGAACAATACAGGAGTTAATGATGAAAAGAGCTGAACATTGTTTTTGAGAGAGAGATAAAGACAGAGAAAGAGAGACAGAGAGACAGACAAAGAGGTGGGGGAGAGAGAGAGAGATCTTCCTTTACTTATTGAAGTATTTGACTTGCAAGCCAAATTGTGATACACCCATAGAAGATAATTATAAGAGTTTTAGCGTGAATGAATTTTACACCGCTCCCCTAGAAAGACAGGGATCAAGTGTTTCGTGACCCCCAAGTGCCAGACAGAGCGTAACAACTGTGTGGAACTAGAGAAAGAGAACAGATGTCCATGTCTATACCTTTTCCCACCACTTTGTGCCTGCTTTTTCCAGAAGCCATGAAAGTAAATCTCCTTTTCCTTTATTCTGCACCTTCCCCACCCTGCCTGGCTGCCTGGCTGCCTGGCTGCCCGGCTTCCTGTTTGCCGCCTGCCCCTCCCTTTGGCAGAACAGAGCTTACTTCCCTCAGCAAAGATCCCTGGCCCACTCCCCTCTGTTTTGAAATGGGATGATGGCATTCCTATAATGCAAACTGCTAGGAAGTTGGTGTTTCCTCCATTCATCTACCCCCACTCCCCCTGAAAAGTGCAAAATGTGAAAGGGAAGTTTGGAGGATCAGGAATAGAGTAGTGGCTTGGTCCAAATCAGACTGATAAGGGCTAAAAAGATATTACTGCTAATATCGCACAACTGCTCTGCTGTCTCCTAAGACTAATCCTGAATCTAATTACATATTATGCTCCGTTAAAACATTATCTAGTTACCTTATTTCAAAAAGTCAAGAAGGTTTCCACCAAAACATTATTCTATGGTACTGTCTCCAATGCAAGGATCCAGCTCTTTACTCACCTGGATTTATACACAATTGTGTATTTAGGCTACTCATACACAAGGCTGATTGTTTTGTTTTTGCTTTCGTGCCTAAAGTGCCTACTAATGTTGCTTTATGTTCTCCAGAACCTCGTTTTTTAAAAAAATCCCTTCCAAGGGAAAACAAAATACTAGGCCTGCTTCCTTATTCTTCCTCAGGGATCCATTTCCATTGTCAAATTTATATGTAAGGACTCTGCACTTCTTCCCTCTGAATATTAATTTATATTTTTTCATTCTTTAAGGAAAAATAGTACCATAAGAATTATAACTGAATGATTCATCTTTACATTTTGCCCTTTTTCCTATTTAAAGGCACATGGTAGCTCTTATATCATTACAATAGTTGCTTAATGAACATGAAATCACACAACATCACCAACTGGAACTAATTTTGTAGCATTCAAGAAACAATTAGGAACATTACATTTTTACAACTCTAATGTATAGAAGAATGTAGTTGTGTTTAAGGACAAAAAAGTCTTGAACTCCATTTTGAGCTTCTCAGTAATTAAATTCCTATCATTCGTTTAATTCCTGTCATTCGTTTATTCTATATGTCAGACACAATTCTATTTTGTGAACAAAATAGACAAGAATCTCTTCCTTCAGGGAGCATACAATTGACAAACTGGTCCATGAAAATTCTAGTTGAAATGGACACTCAATAAATGCATTAAAAATGCATTCTTAAAATTTGGACAACTGGGATAGAACCTCTTCCTTGGTCCCTTCCTCTCCCATTCTCTGGGACAGCCCCCTTTCGAAGGAATCAGGGTAAGTTTATGACCCTTTGAGAAGCTATAAAAAAAGAATATAGAAAGTATAAGCCTTACCATTGATAAATATATAGATTTTAGATTCTGTTAGCTTATTCTTTGAAGCAGGTCTAGGTAGATATTTGCAGCTATAGAAGCCAGTGTGGTTTGCCTGAGCCATGGTCAAGGTCAAAGTGCTGCAGAACAGTCTGCCATTCCTGCCACAGGCAGATTTCGTTATGTTCAGCCTTTTGCTATCCTTACTCACTGTTTCAGGCAAAGACCATGAGTGGTCTGCTTTTCCCCTGCAATCACAGAAAAGAAAAGAAAACACAGTTAGGGCTAGAGCTTCACTGGGAAGCGCTATTCAGAAATCCTTTTTAAAGTGTTGTCATCTTTACTGAAAGTGATGCTAAATTTACAACAGCTTTTAAACTCATAATAAAGGTGCAAAAATGTTCAGAGCTTCCCTTCCCCTGTATCCCCTTGAGTGAGTGAGTCTCTTCAGGAGGTATATTACCTCCACATGAAGCAGGACACATGTAGTTTGCACTCTGTGAAATCACAAGAGACCCTTCTACCTACTCCGAGAGGACACCTTTCTACTCCGCCTGAGGAAGGGCAGCCAGATGGTTCCCAAGCCGACAGTCACTTACCTGCATTTGATGTACAGCGTCTTGTCTGCTTGCATAACGTGCTGGGTGCCTTTTAAACTCAGTTCAGGACTTTTAAATTTTGAACCTGAGCTAGATCCTGGAAAATAAATTTTTGAAATTATTATTTACAAGTTGCCCTCTCATGTTTTTTAAAAGTTATATCTTTCCATGAAGGTGACTTTTCACCTTTAACTTACTTTCATACGCAGTAAGATTTCTCTCAATTCACTGATTTTTTCTAGTCCAAAACTTACTCATAAATATTATACTATATCCTTTTATGCCAAATGATCTAAATAATATCCAAAAACCCTTTCACTGAAAGTGTGAGAGGATTTATACGTGGTTCAAGATGCAACTACATTAGGACTGCATAGTGGGGACGAAAAAGAGGGCCACGTACTAAACCTGACCAGCTGCAGGGAAGGACTTGCATAGCAGCCTTACAAACTTGGATACTGAAAGGGACCACACAGGTTTGTCTGGACATCATAATTCCTCACTGAAAGTGGGGTCATGGCAGGTAGTCACGTCCTAGGCTGGTATCTTCCTTGACAAACATCAATCTTAACCTGAAGTGAGCCAGTCTATTGTGTTTTTGCAATTAACAAAGCATACCTTTGAAAGGTCATAGTCTCCTATTCCAAACCCCTCAGGGCACAAACTGCCCTAGAGCAGGACCACAGAACACCTCTCCCATTGTTATCTTATTCCCCACATACCATCTCTATGTGCTGTAAATGTTAACTATTAAGCTTCCTGTACCCACCAAAATAAAACAGGTACGTGTCTCCCTGTTTCACTTTTTATCCAGTCCCAGAGACTTCCCAGCTTTGGGAAATTCTCCCACCCCTTCATCTACCACAAATGGATTTCATGTAACCCCTCTTACATCTCTTCCTTTGATTCTAATGTAGAAAATAAACTGATAAACTGTCATTCTCTGGAGCATGTTCTCAATCTGTTGAGGTTTTGCTTCCTGGAAGTTATGGCCAGTTTATCTCAAATGAACTCACAAATTCTCTGTAGGATTGGATGTTTCTTATGTCAACAGTAGTAACTTATTAAAATCTCTCACAATAAAATGTTAATGTCATCCAAAGTATAGTTCTAATGCCAGTGTAGGTCATCTGTATAAATGGCCTATCCGATCTTTTTTCTGAATACAAAACATACAAATTTTCCTGGGTTCCAGACATAGCTTAGTCATTAGTTAAACCATACTATTTTGGGCAAGTCATTTTCTTTCTGAACTAGTATCCTCTCTTGGAAAACTAATTCTAGAATCAAAATCAGTTTTAGAAGCCATTTGGGTCCTAGCTGGTGTGGCTCAGTGGACTGACGCCGGCCTGCAAACCCAAGGGTCATTGGTTCGATTCCCAGCCAGGGCACATAACCAGGTTGCAAGCCAGGTCTCCAGTCAGGTCCCTAGCTGGAGGCAAGTGAAAGGCAACCGTACATTGATGTTTCTCTCCCTTCCTTCCTCTCTTCCTGCCCTTCTCTCTGAAAATAATGAATAATTTTTTTTTTTTTTTAAATAGGCCATTTGGTTTGTCTTACATAATCTCCAATTTCCTTCTCTTGTTAAACAGAAAAATGGGAACTGCTCACACCTATGTGATATCTGACAAGCAAATTTCGTGATTGTTGTAAAACAATAAAATAAGCTCTGCAAAGGTGCCTTAAAATCTGTACATCTCTCTACTGCCCATAATAACACCCAACCTATTGACTGGCTGTATGAGCCTGGACAAGTCACTCCTCTCTCCGCTACTCAGCTCCCTCATCTGGAAAATGAGACACTGGACTGGATAACCTTGGATCTCTGACATTCCATTACCGGTCCCCGTTTCATGGCTATTTGAGCCATTGGTACCAGAGAGGTTGATTGTCCCCTGAAGCTCTCATTCACTAGTCAGGAGGGACCCCAGGAAAGCCCTCCAGCTCCTGCTTCTCTGCTGCCCCCCTGCCCCCTCCTCTCACATTCCTCCTCTTCCTGCTGAGGCAGCTGCAAGGCCCAGTAAAAGCCCCCGGATTAGCCGGGATAATGGTTGGGGGAGGGAGGAAATATATTCTGGGAGGGAGGAAAATTAAGGATTTAGAGTTTATCTTAGGGAATATTGGTTTATCCAATAGATTTCCAAGTGGGAGGCTGAGCTGGACGGTCCTCCGGGTTTTAATGTTGGATCCTAGACTAGAGAGATGAGATACTCGCATCTATTTCCACAGTTAAGTCTAGCAGTGCTCTCTAGTGTTTCTCTAGGGTCCTAATATCAAAAATAAAACTCTAGACTCAGTTAAAGATCTGCATTTGAAGCTTAGTTTCTCCATTTACTCACTGGGTGGCTTTTAGCATTATTTATTTGTAAAACTGGGAACTCCATGATCGCTCTCACAGGTACTGTGTGCGGATTCAGTGCTGTGTGGTGGAGGTGGTGGCCATGCTGCCTGGCATGTGGCGGACACCCACTGTCACTGACATTGAGGGGAGCTGCTCCCCTCCCACTTCTGCCAGGGGACATTTTGCCAGGCATGTAATAGATAGAAAATGAGCATTTTTCTGCTTTTCTAGCGTTGTTGGTGACGTAAATTAATATTTTAAAGGTAAGTTTTATACATAATAGGTCCTGGTATCAAATTACTATTAAAAAATGGTTCAATGTTAACTAATTTAAATTAAAATCACCGTTTCATAGGGATACAACAGGTCCACTGCATAACCCCATAGAATAAGTCAACCCATTCAGGCACCTAGGAAGGCCTTTTGCACTCCGCTCATATTTATGGGTTACCTGAGACAACATCGAGTCAACACTAGTGCTCCATGGGGATGTGAGGATTCTCTAAAGCCACAGCCAGTAATCGATAGGTAACACCTGCCCTCAGAAATGTCCAGGCTGAATGATTTCTGCCCTTCTTTATGGTATGGAACATTGGGGATTTAGCTGAACAATTGTTCGTGTTTGGAAGAGGGCCAGCACAGCTTCCTGAGGAAAATCCTGGCATTGCCTGCAGGTGATGTGTGTGGGTTTTGTGAAGACTTTCTCATCTAGGGGGGGCCGAGGGGAAGAGGCCTCCCTTTCCAGCCGGGTCATCCACTGCCTGCTGCTTTGCTTTCCAAAATGTGTGGCTCTTTCTTTATCAGCAGCCTAGGGCACAAGCAATCCTAACCCTAATAGGAGAGAATCTTTGACGCCAAAGGACCACCCAGATGCCAGCAGAGAGAAGGTCCCTTGAAGAATATGCCATCTGCATGTTCCTTCCTTCACTCCTGTTCCAGCCTCCAGCTGAGAGAAGACGACCCAGTTGAGTGACTAAATAAGACACCGAGACAGAAATAGGGTAGTTGGAAGGTTTAGGGGGAAAAAGACTAAGAAAAATATTTTGCCATGTAATTTATCTCCACTGACATCAATGAATTTTGCACTTGGAATAAGGTAGCTAGATAAAAGGAGTTGATTAAAACAAAAGAAAAGGGAAGTATAAGGAAGATGTATTTCCAAGAAACTGGACCCTGAGTACATTACCATTCCTCAGTTAATAGGAAACTGGAGTCTCGTAAAGATTAATGGAGGTGCCAAGATACAGTTTAACAGGAAAACTAATAAGGAAAAAGGAAAGTGAAATATTTATTCTTCAAATGTTTTGAAATGACATTCATCCTGAAAATATTTCTTTGAGGTATTTTAATGTCCACAAACCTGTTTGAATGATGACGACTTAACATGTTTTGAGTACGTACTGCATATCAGATACGTTCCCCGTATGAGGAACAATATACTCATAAATAAAGACATAAACATGTATGTGTCCACATATGCATATGTGTCTATCTTTACCCCATGTGCAACTCAGTTTGCTCTTCTCAGTAAGTAGCTTGGAGTCACACCGCCCACTCAGAAACAAATCCACAGGCTGCCTCATTTCCAAGGGTGGAGTGCCACAATTTTACAATGACTCCCTCATCGTGTAGCTCAGATGGGGATCAAAACTGTCCCATTTGCCTAGAAGTAGCCTAGAAGTCTGGTTGACAAGAATTGTTATCCTCTCAGTGAACTAAAGGACGAAAGCTATTGTTTTCATCCAAGTCAACTACAGCATCATCATTAGGGGCAAAGACATTTCCTTATATCAGGAGATTGAGGCTTGCTCTTCAAAGTTACTGTGCTGGGTCCAAAAAGAGTGAACTTCCACTGGAGGTCATGAGGAACGAGGCACAACTCATCATTTTAAGGCTGAAAGGAGACTTATGTAAAGTTTGACTGAAAGTACACAAGGAGCTCTGACTGGGGTGACTCCGTTGGTTGGGCACCCCACAAAGCAAGAGGCTGCTGCATCAATTCCTTGTCAGGGCTCACAGGGCACATACAGGAGGCAACCGATCACTGTTGCCCTCTCACAAGGATGACTTTTAGTTGAATGCCACTTCAAGACAAGTACCTCCTTATTCAAATATAAATCACGAAATGTCCATTTTCCCATTTTTTTTACTTAGCCATTTATTTCCCCAGCTCTGCTACTAACTACGCCTTTTAGGACCATGGACATGTCACTGTAAGCCTCATATTTTTCATTTGCCAGCAGAGGGGGATGGGCTTTAATTCTTACAATCCCTTCCAGCCTAAAAATTCTTATTCTGAAATCAAAAGAATTGATACCAAATCTACAAGTTAGAAATAACATTCTAAAGATACTTATGACTAATAAAAAGACAAATAACCCAATTTCAAAAATGGGCAAAGGATCTCAATAGACATTTTCCCAACAAAGACATGTAAATGGCCGATAAGCACAAGCAAAGATAATGGATATCAGTAGTCATCAGGAAAATGCAAATCAAAACCATAATGAGATACCACTTCACACCCACTAGGGCAGGTTAAATAAAAAAGACAGACAATAACAAGTGTTGGTGAGGATGGAGAAATCAGAGCGCTCATGCATTCATTGCTGGTAGGATTGTAAAATAGTGCAATCACTTTGAAAAACAGTACAGCAGTTCCTTAAATGGTTAAACATTTGACCCAGGACCTCTGCTCCTAACTATCTACTCAAGAGAACTAAATACACGTGACCGTATAAAAACTCGTTTGTCACATTACTCATAAAGGCCAAAAAGTAGAACAACCCCAACGTCCACCAATGATAAATGGATAAACAAAAGGTGGTGTAGCCACACAATGGAACATTGTTTAGCAGCAAAAGGGAATGCCGTACTGACACGTACTACATATGGCATGGATGACTCCCAAGCACATCCTCTAGTGCACTCAGAGAGGCCACAGGAGGGCACAGTGAGAAGTCAAGCAGTTGTCTACAAGCTGAAGAGAGAGGCCTCAGGGGAAATCACGCTTCCTTACACCTTCGAAGTCCAGTTTTAAGAGCCCTGAGAAAAGAAATCTGTCTTGTTTGAAAAACAAAACCAAGAACATTATGCTAATTAAAGAAGCCAGTTACAAAAGGCTACTGATCATATTATTCCATTTATATGAAGTGCTCAGGATAGGCAAATGCACAGGGACAGAAAGCAGACTGGTGCTAGGGAAAGACGGGGATGAATGGAAGTAACTGATGGCAGGCATGGGGTTTCTTTTCAGGGTGACGAAAATGTTCTAAAAATCAGAATGAATATATGAAAAACCACCAAAGTATACAATTTAAAACGGTGAGTTTTATGGTATGTAAATTTTATCTCAATAAAGCTGTTACAAAAAAAAAAGGAAAAGAAACAGAAAACCTCATGACTAAAGGAATCATGGAATTAAGGTGAAGGCTGAGATTATCAAGCTATTTTGAACTTTGTTGCCACATATGATCCCATCGGTGTTCGATTTTATGTTAGTTGTTTTTCCAGCTCAAAGCTTTACAATGCTGATTTTAGAGAAGTAATTTTTCCTTCATGATCCCTAACATCACCTTTTATATATTACAAGCTTTACCAACATACTGCCAAAATCTATTCCCCCAAACCACAATGTTTTTATAAATTTAGTTTAATGTTAATTTAAAATCACTTCTAATTGTATATTTTGAATTTTAACCAACAGATTTTTATTGAAATTGGAATTTTAACAAACTGAGTCACATTGAAAATTATGTTGTGAGAGCTCTCTGAGGAAACTGGCTGGTGTTCCTTTTATACTAAAATTACTGATTTCTAATTTATTTGTTTTTCACACCAAGCTTTATATATTAAATTTATTTCAAATGAGATGCATCTGTTTTTGATTTAACATACCATGTTTCCAACAGTGCATAATCCTATGTGATTAATGACCTCTTTATCTAAATACAAATCCACAAGTTTCAAGTTTCTAAAATTTGATTTTAAGATCATGAGCTTCTACCAAGGTTGTGTGAGGTTAATTAGACGCAATTCATAATAAAAGGTATTCCTTCCCCCAAGATGTAGCTTATTAAAAGGTTAAGTCTCAGACTAAATCTTGTAGAATCTTTTTGTTTAGTGACAAGGGTTGGGGGAAGAAAGGTTAAAAATGCAATTGCAGGTAAACCAAAATATCCAGAAACTACCAAAATTTCTGTTTGAGATGCTAATTCCTGCAGGGCTCCAGCACTTGATAAAAAGTTATATCTTGGTCTTAATTGCTGTGTTGCACCTCTATTAAAGTATTTATCAGATACTATGAAGTGTACATTATAACTGAATGCACTAATGAGCAGGAGGGTGTTAAGTAAAGGAGGGCTTTATCTGCATGTTTTTCTTTCATTGGTGCAATGATGAAGAAAGACCCCAGGGTTCATATTCCATCTGCCAACAGCCTAAATTAAAGATGAGAAAGGCACAGGAATCTGCACGGCAGCATCATAACTGGAGTGCCACAATGAACCATGACATCAGTTTGTAAAATGTCATTCTTTCCCCTAATCAACTGGCCTTAAAATCAAGAAAGCACATAAAGAAATGAAAGAATGTTTACAGAGATACACACACACACACACACACACACACACCCCTACCTACCTACCAGTTGCACACTTTTCTCTTTGTGAAAACCTCAAATCTGTTTTGGGTATAGAAATTAAAGAGGTGTGTGTGTCTTAGTCACATTCTTCATTCTTTCAGGCCTAGAAAAAGCTCCTAGGCTGGGATTTAGAAATGGACTTGTATTGGACAATTGCACAAAGCTCTGACTCACTGCTGACTAATCCCTCATGTCGATAAGATTTTTTTGTCACTTTTAGATGAGTAGGATATTTTAGGTGAGAGAAACTGTGTTACTGATTTTCAGGGTTGCCCAAGCACCGAAAGTCTAGGTGGCTGTTGTCCAGCAACAATACAGGGTGGGGCCAAAGTCGTTTCCAGTTGTTTGTACAGAAAATAATACAGTAATACAGTAATGAATTAATAATGATACAAGAATAAACTCTGTGTTTGTGTACTTACAACTATAAACTAGTTTTGCTCCACCCTGTACATTTTGTTTGTAGAAAGTTGCTAATGCCAGGGATTTGCTATTTTTCTTGACACCTTTGCATTATATTCAACTCCCTATTTTACCACACAGACCCACAAAAAGAATTCACTGGCTTCTTGCTTTAGAGTTTTTGCTATTTTAAGTGACTCCTCAAATCTTCAGATTTGAAAGGTGAAGTGTCTGGTCTCTATGCCTTCGTAGAAAATTTAAAGTAGTCATTTACATAACATTTGTCTTAAATTCAAGTGTAAAAAGAAAAAGCAAGTGAAAAAAGTATTTTAAATGTTTACTTTCAGCAGTTAGCATTGTCACTCTGCTATAGATATGTTCATTTAAATAATTCTGCCATGGTTTGTTCTCAAGTTGTTTTACAGCTCATGTTTCAATTATTGGCCAACAAAATCCAGGAATAGCTTTTGCAGCACATGGCACCGAGGACAATCACAATGAGCCTCTAAAGTGGGCAACGTCTAAAATAATCAGAACTTGAACAGTCTTCATTACCTCAGGAATGGGTTATCGACTTGACTCATTTTTCTTTACACTTCATCAAAGTTATTTAAAAGAAAAAAATCCACTGTGGTTTGAAATATTTACTAAGAGAAAAATAATAACATGTTGATTCTTACTGTCACTGTTTACGAGGGGGCTCGTCTTCAGTATACCTCTCTGAGCTTTTTACTTGACACTGGCTTCTCGGAGGGTCATGGTTTAAAAGAGCACATTCATTTATCATTAGGCCTGTCACCAGGCTACCATCAGGAGCCTACCCTCCCTATGACCTGTACCCATGCACAGCTCCTTTTCATGTAACATCAGAGTTAATTAAGGTCGGTCAGTGAAGAATCTCCTGCCGGCCAAGGAGTTACCTTTTCCCAAAAAATGCTCTCCTCCTACACTGCTGATCTTTTATTGAATAAGTTAAAAAAAACCACCTCTGCAGAGCTGTCTAACAACATGTCATTTCAGCTTACCAGATGATGTCATGGGCGTTATCTGAGCTGCCCGGAGCAGGGGTCAAGATCTGGTTGACAGTGCATGAGACATAGCTTGGAAAGTATTTCAGGAGAGAAGTCTGGTAGACCTTCATCTGGTTGCGCAAAGGGAGATGAACAGAACAAATAGTCTTTGTACTGTAAAAACGTTGGGAGGATGGTGCTGTCACTTAGGCAGGGCTTAGCCATGTCTCCATTTTACTATCCATAGCAGAAAATGCGTTATACTTCAAGCACACTCCCACTGGCCTATGTCCTTATCCCATGTCACTGTTCAGAGGACTGTAGGGAGGCTTGGCCTGATGTCATCTCATCTAGAATGGATCGTATTCACCAGGAGTATTATGCTACTTATTGTTCATGTTGATTTCAAGCCAGTATATACTAACTTTCAGGTTATGAACACCAGGAAAAGAGATTGTTCAGTAGAGGTACAATTTCAATAAACACATGCAAGACTAAATATCTAACACTTGGCTCAATGGAAGTAGCTTGTGCTTTTGTTGTTATTAATCTTCCTTCAATTGGTGTAATCTCTTTAGAATACATAGCGTTATGAAACAATTCAGCATCAAGTCAGTGACAAAGTGCTTATTGCTGAAACAGCATTCAGATAGAGGTGCCTTAGGAATAGTAATAATATTAATAAAATGCTTGAGCTTAAACAATTATTCATTTGGAAGCATCATACTATATGTATGCAGGTCACAATTTGAAATGGAAAGTTTTCCTTGTTTTACATGGCATTGGGATTACACTTTGATCTATCACCCAATATTTTACCAGTTACTCTGTGTCCATTACTGTTCAATGCCCAAGTTTCAGGTATCTGTGGAGATGATGACCACAGGTGTTTGAATTTCATGGACCTGTAATTTGCATGGGACCCTGTGGGTTCCCTTAGGAAGAAAAGCATCAGAGAAGATCTGGGAAATATTTTATTAACTCAGTGTAGGAGCTTGCCATATAATGGTTAAAACATAATAACTAGAATTGGAACTTTTACATTTTAGTTTAGTCACTATAACCTATTATAACCTGTTGTGTAACACAGATAACCTTCAGATTCACACAGCTTTTTCTGGGGAAAAATACACGCACACACATACACATACACATACACACACACACACATACACACACGCACACACCATGGAGCTGTACGTTATGATTCTATTAGTTAACCATAAAAAAATGCCTTTTCCTGAAGTTTTCATTTTGAATCTGAAAGAATGCCTTCAAAAGTGTAATTGGATGCCTTCAAAAATAGTAATTTTTGATATATTTTTAATTTTTCTTCTTAAGAAGAGGCAGAACAGAAGCAGACTCGTAGATACAAAGAACTTTCTGACAACTGCCAGATGGGAGGGGGGTTGGATGGATAGGTAGAAATGGTGAAGGAATTAAGAAGTACAATACAAATTAGTTGTTACAGAATAGTCATGGGGATGAAAGTAGGGCATAAGGAATATACTCAATAATATTCTAATAACTGTGACTGATGTCAGATGAGTGCAACATTTATCAGGATGATCACTTAGTTAGTTATATAGTGTCTAATCACTGGGGTGTACATCTGAAACTAATATAATAATGTAGTTTAACTACAATTTAAAATTTTTTTAATGATTTAAAAATTTTTGTATAATGAAATGGAGAAGAAAGGCTAGCACACAGGCAGGCAGACTATTTATTTATGCAAGAAAAAGTTGCTAACCCAATGACTGGTCTAGTCTTTTCATCCAGTCTTTAACTTTATAATCTATTACAAATAACGAGAGAATACTAATTGTTTTTGCATAAAAAAATAAGGGAGAAGTAAAAGGAAATTAGAAGACTGAGTGTGATTAAGTTCTGGCATTAATTTTAAGCTTACTAGGACAGTTTATAAAGTACTAATTATATAGAAAACATTTTTCTGGAGTACTTTAGACTGTCTGTAAAGAAGGTGCTTTATAATTCACTCACTAAGAGGAAAGATGAGATATTTATATCTTTATAACCAATAACATACACAAGACCCTCTCACCCTTGAGATTTAAATGGCCAAGAGTATGCGATTAAGTGATCCACACAGGGGAACTGAATTTTTGAAAGCTACATTAGCATACTTTCTAAGGCTCATTAAACAATATCCTTGGCTATTGTGTTTCTATTGTCAAAAATGAGTTTCCTTCTAACTTAAACTATTTTAAATATAATTGTTTTTCACTGGGCATATTTTAGAGACTAATCCTGCTTAGACAATGGGATGGGCATATTGACCTAACTATTCTTTTTTAAATTTCTGGATTCCTTTAATTTTCATGTTTTATTACAACTTGCTAAATTTACATAGCAAATATTTGTAATAGCTGTGCTTTCCTAAGATTTTTGCAAACAAAAAAATCTTATCTCAGATGGAATTAGTAAAAACATAGAGTATGCTTCCACAGCTGTATTTCAACTTTTAAAAAAATAATGTACTGAATGTTTTCACTCATTTCAGTGTGTGATATGAAGGCCTTCCTGACAAACATCCCCAGGAGACTTTAAAGTCATATGTACCACAAATCTGGAAAACACTGTTTTTAATTCTTGAGACATTTTTACTATATTTTAATTAATCTATCTAGAACTTTGTTTCTAGAATTAGTCTTTTTCAAAAAATATTATCCAAGATATCACATCTCTGCTAAAAAGCAAAACAAAACATTAATTTTTGTTACCAGCTAGCTTTAAACAGGCTTTAAAATAACTTACGAATCAGCTCATTTTGGAGGACCAGACCAGAATCAATCAGCAGAAGTTACATAAAGCCAGAAGGAAGAACTCTGTAGAGGGAGTCAGGTTCCTAACACCAGCACTGTTTCCGCAGACTTAAACTACCCAACCCCTAGAAAGAGACCCATGATGCTAGGAATTGGGGAATTCCTCCCTCATTGTCTATGACATTCCCATGTGGCCCCTTCCTCTCACCCCCTCACCTTGTTGATTTTTCCAGTCTTTAGCCTCAGTATTTATTCTTCCACTTACTATGTTATTTATTTATTTATAAAAGATTTTATTCATCACTTTTAGAGAGAAGGACAGGGAGAGAGGAAGAAAGGGAGAGAGACATCAATGTATGGTTGCCTTTCACCTGCCTCCAGCTGAAGACCTGGCTTACAACCTGATTATGTGCCCTGACTGGGAATGGAACCAGTGACCTTTGGATTCACGGGCCAGCACCCATCCACTGAGCCACCAGCCAGGGCCCCACCTACTATTTTAAACATGTACTAAGAGAAGGATATAATGAGAAGACAAGAATGGTTTGTTTCCAACTTAGGTTGAATAACAGATAAATAAGTAAATACAGATGTATGTAATTTCATATTTGTACACTCCTTTTTATTTTTAAATATAAACTCCTTTTTATATAAATATAAAATTACATTACATGCGTATGTTATCACAGAGAAGTACCAGCTGTGGAGGTAGCTAACCCAGCCCAGGGAATGAGGAGCTTTTCTCAGAAGAATGATGTTGAAAGTAATGCCTGAAGAATTTAGGGTGTGTGTGTGTATGTGTGCGTGCGTGCGAATGTGCATGTGTGTGTTTACTAAAGGAAACACCAATGAGTCTTTCTCTCTCCTTGAAAGGCTTCCCAATTTTCAAACCCTCTAAGCTCATCTTTACTTTTTAAGCAATTGTTACCCACTGCCTTTCAAAGTCTCTGGTTTCTACAACTCTGCTCTCCTTGACCTGTCTCCTGAGAGTAGAAAGGTCTATTGTCTTCCTCATAGAGATAAATAGATAGACAGATAATCCAGGGTCTACCTGACTTTACTTGCCACTAGATAAGAAGCCAAAAGTGAACATTTGCCAGAATTTATAGAATACATGCCAAGGTCACATTGTACTTTTAGAAGCTGAAGAAGAAGTCTGGGGTGGAGATTGCAGCAATGAGGGTCGTAAAAGAAAAATGATGGGATGTGATACATTATCCTGAACTTAGCTTATCCCCCTCTTTTCACTCCTCTTCCTAGCCTACACCATGGATGGTCCAAAGCCAAGAAGAAATAGTTGTCAACACCAATGTTTTTATCCAAGATGGACAAACAACAGCAACAACAGCAGCATTACCTGGTATATTTAGGCTGTGTTGGTGTACCTACAAATTAATGCTCCCTATTAACAGTCTCTTTTCTGGTGCTGTTCGGAAACCTTGCCTAGCTAAGAGGATCCCAGCAGGAGGATTCATGAAAGGAGATATCTCCTGGGAACTATTTCTCCAGTGTCTGGGCAGCTTAGCTCCTTCCTCTGACTCCAGAGTCCAGATTCAATTCAGGAAAATGTGGCAAGCTTGGTCAAGGACAAGAAAGGGGTCATTGGAACCAGAGGGTGGTCCAAATGGAGGAAACAGAACATTTCAGATATGTGGGGGAAATTATTACCAGCCCTGGGACATATATCTACCAACCCCTTTCACCTACACATACACTCACAAATAAGTTCTTAGAAGGAGAACTAATGAGGAACCATGACTCCTTCATAGGCCTCTAAGATCTAGTGGAATGGTTAGGATGCCACTTCAGTCAGTTTATCCAGTGTTTATTGAGTGACTACTATGTACCAGGCACTATTCTGGATTTACAGCTGGAGGATGGATTAGAAACAAGTACTTTTTCTTAAAGGCCTTTTAGCCCTGAGCAGTCTCCTAGGCCATAAGTTATCTAGAAATAGATTAGATGAATTCCAAGAAATGTAGAACACTAAGTCAACAAACAGATCACCTCAAAGCTATGTATGCCTTGTATTTAAAGGACCTGTTTTTGAGAACAAGGAGTCACAACTTCTTTCCAAATCTAAGTGACTCATTTCAGTAAAATTCAATCAATGTCACAAAGTAAGACAATAGTAAACACAGTACAAGAAATGCAACCATGCTTATATCTTGAAATAAAATATAATGTATTCATTGATGATTGCTTAAGAACCTTTTAAGTGAATGTTAAAATATTCTAAAATAGGTTTTCTATCCCTACCTGAACTCACACTAGAAGTTGGACATAACCTAGAATGATGACTGCTTATGAAACTGGCATCAGGACAGTTACAGTTGATATGATCCATAATTTTCCTCATGAAATCATACAAGAAAATATAGCACTCCAAAGCATTCTAAGAAAATATATTTCTTAAAAGCCACATCCCCCAGGTCTATACTTAACATTCTTCCAAAATGGTTAACGAATTATCCCAGGGAGGCAACCCCATGCCCATTTGCACATTTAAAATAAAAACAACAACCCTATTTCTACATTTTAGAATTTTACTACTTCTAAAAAGAGATATATCTGCCTGGCTAGTGGCACGGTGGATAAGGCATTGGCCTGAGAATCCATGGGTCTCTGGTTGGATTCCCCAGTCAGGGCACATAATGACGTTGCAAGCCAGGTCTCCAAGCAGGTCCGTAGCTGGAGGCTGGTGAAAAGCAACCATACATTGATGTCTCTCTCCCTCTCTGCCTCTCTCCCTTCCTCTCTCTCTAAAAATAAAATCTTTTTTATAAAAATAAAATAAAATAAAGATATATCTGGATAGAGACTCACTATTTAACGTCCAGTCTAAAAAGGCTAAAGTGAATTAGAAATTCTTGAAAATTACCATTCACATTAATTTCCTGAATGCCAAATGACTTTGTGTGACAAAATTTGAATACAGTATTTTTCATTTATGTGTTTTGAGGGCAGGAAATGAGAGTGAGTAGCAGGATCACTTTTCATCCTTGCATCAACAATGTGTGTTAAATACCCTCTAAGACTCAAGAAGTTGTAGGTACACAAAATCCATTTTAGGGCAATAATAGGGAATAATAATAAATTCATAATAAATAGGGGAATTACTCCATCCCCCTGGGTACTTTTCCCCTCTACTTTTAGCAGAATTCCTTATAGAGAAGATTTCAAAGCTATAAACATTTCCAAATAACAACAGAGAACAAAAATCTGACCCAGCAGTAGACATTAAGTGGAAAAGAGAGCTAAACAGTATTTTCCAAAAAGGAAACAATACCATTAATCACAGACGAAAGCTTTAGCAAGGGTTTACATAGCCTTTTAACATTGTTTGTTTGCAATCCCCTCTAATAGATCCCTGCCTTTCCATCTGTTTACATATATTTTTGGTTTCTCTAATGCCAACTTAGAAAAAGAAAACAAACATTAAAATCAAACAGTATATATCTCAATCTTAATAATTTTCATCCAAACCACGTATCTATTTGACCAGTCCACTGTTCCCTTGGAACGAAAGAAGAAAAAAGAAAAGAAAAAGGGAAAACTCCTTTATAGGTGGCAGATAAGATTTTTCGCAGATTGGGTAATCGTGGTCATATTCTGCTATCAGAAAGTGTCCCCCTCCAAGTAATAGATCAAGAAAGAAGTAAAATGCTTTTTTCTGACTTCTTGCATATTTGAATACCTGAAAGGAATAACCTAAGGAAGAGTAAGAGGCCCAAGGAGAAACAGCAGGGCCAGAAGGACTGTTTTCATTTCTGACAAAATAGTACAAGGAGTGCCAATCAAACTGAGAGATCAGACCTGTGGCTGTGAACACCACAGTCTGAAAGGAATGCCTCCAGGCAAATGCTGGGACAACTGGCTGTCTTTTTCTCAGACAAACAGCTTGTTATCCTGATTTCCTTTAATTCATAGATTTTAACACTCAAGGTATGTTGAGGTAAATGTCGGTGGGAAGGGCATTAATTTTAAAATCAGAAAGACCTAGGTTTGAATACTAGTCTGGTTGCACCGTAAGAGTGTGACCATCCACAAATCACCAAGTTTCCCTAGCTTCCACGTGTCAGCGCTGGGAAAGCAAAGTTAAAAGTGCACATGTTCATGCTCTAGCTCATGTGACTGTGTTGGTTGGGGCATCATCCTGTAAACCAAAAGGGTGCAGTTTTGATTCTGGTCAAGGCATACGCCTGGGTTTCAGAGTCGGTCCCCACTTAGGGAATTGTTACTCTTTCACATTGATGCCTCTCACCCTCTCTCATCCTTCCCCGCTCTCTAACATCATCTTTCAACTCTCTCTAACATCAATGAGCATATCCTCAGGTGATGATTAGAAAACAACAATAACAACAATGTGCGCATGCCCAGATGTTTGTTATGTGCATTCCTCCACCTTCCCAGGGAGCCATGTTTAGTCTGTCCCCACCCCCACGCAGGTAGCAACTGCCTTCATGGTCAAACACACATCGGGGTCCTTCCCTGTACTTCAGTTCCCTCAAGAAAAAGCTCCAAGTCTTTGAGTTTTCTGGGATCTAAAGGGTGTAGTAGACACTGGGACTCCTGGAAGCAGTCTGGCAGGGGGCAGCCCAGCTTTTTCAGGGACCTGTGTGATGAGGCCTTTTTCAGAATCGAAGTGCTGGGTAGCCTCCTGTCCCTCTACCTGAGTTTAAAGTCATTTATAGGAGAGCATTCTGGAAGGTCGTAACAAATCATGCGCTTAATGCCTCTGGAGATCCTTTTTGACTTGAGTTTATGGGATGGTCCTTGAATGCCCCTAATAAGAAAATCTGCATGTTTAAAACTGTCTTCACGGAGGCTTTAATGGTGTCTGCCACTTGCAGAAGTGGAACCTCCCAAGGCCACTTGAAGCTGACCTACCAGTGCATCTCACATTCTTTGGAGATGGCAAAACTCCAAGGACAGAATGGTTTGGAAAGCAGGGAAGACCAGCACACTGTCACCCATGCTTGTTTCCTTCTCCCTTTTGCACTTACACTGCTGGAAGGAGGGGTGAGAGCAGGGAGGTTTGCAGTCTGATCCAACAAGACTGAAATAATTCCACCCTTACTTACCACTACTGTGATCTTAGGAAAAGTAATTGACCTCAACCTCAGTTTCTTCACATTGAAAGTAAGTACTGTGCTACCTCTTGAGACTGAGTAAGGTAACAAATGTGATCAAAGTGCCTGACAATCCGTAGAGTTTGATGTCCTCCTATTTCTCTCCCCCAAAGCCTGCAGCTCCACCACATTCTCCATGGGAAGGTGCTCAACCAGAGGTCTTGTGATAGAAACCCTATGAAGCTTCAGAGCTGTCTACACTCAGAATCTGAGGGTCAGCTGTCCTTCACTGCTGGTGTCATGGTCTTTATATATAAGGGGCTGCTAGCAACCCCAGCCTGGCACGTAGCCTAGTCAAAAGATCTCTGAATAGGAAGCTTTTTCCATTAGGCCAGCTGTCTCACTCATAGGTTCTGTGTAGAGGGGCCAGGGCATTATTCACTACTAATATCTTGGCCAAACTCTTAATACTAAATAAACAGTGGTATACTAAACATGGTCACAATATTGTACAGCTCCTCCCATCAAGAGAGGAGCCTATTTCCCCAATCCTTAACTCTGAGTCAGGACCTATCAAATGTGGCAGGAGGGGTGTGGCAGTAGTTCCAAAGCCCAGGCCTCAAGAGGCCATGCAGCCTCCATCATCACCCTCTTGGACTACCCCTGCCACCACATAAGCAGAAGACTGCATGCAGAGGGTGGTCCGGTGACAGCACACAGCAAGGTCCCACTTGAAATGCCAGGTTACTACAGCTGCATGAGTGACTCAGGTGAGACCAGAAGAAAAGCCACCCAGCTGAGCCCAGCCCAAAATTTCTAACCCACAGACCTATAGACAGTAAATTCTTCTTTTAGGCTCCTGAGTTTTGAGGCAGTCTGTTGGGTAGCAATAGAGCCAAATACAAATGCTGCCATGACTGAGCCCTACAGAAACAGTGACTCAGTAGTGCATAATGTACGTGCCTTTTTCTATATTTGAAAATGTAAGTTAAGTGTCCACATGGAGCTCACACAATATGAAGCCTCCAATGCCCTACAGTTACCCCTAGATGTTCTCAGGTGAGAAGAAGCAGATTGAATGTTCCATGATTCACAAAAAGTGTCCCAGAGCACCATGGTTCTGCACAGTGCGAGGACAGTTCTGTCTCCAATCAGGCAGTGACCTTTCTCACCGATGGGGACAGACCTCTGGCACATCACAAAAGTCAGCAGACCCATATTGCTCCAACAGGTAGAATTTAGTCACCCAAGTCGGTGGACACATTCCAGCAAAGGAAATATGGATACAGGGGCTCAGTCAGAGGCAAAGTCCCATGAGGATTCAGACAGCTCTGTGCTATAGACAGATGCAGGGCTGGACCAAGGCACATGGGTGCTTGGGACAGGTCAATGTATGGCACCTTTCAAAAAAACTCTATAGATGTTTTTCAATATTTATAAAGAGGGAAGGCTGAATTCCCTGTGGTGTAAAAGCAGAGAAGGAGGACTATTGTCTAGACCAACAATTCAGTTCTGGCTCCTAACTCACATACCCACTGGGCAACATGGACCCGCACGCCCGAGCACTTCATCCTCATATCCCTTCTGTACACCATTAACACCTACTCTTCCTGGCAGGAGTTTTTGTCAACAGTTTCCTCCACCTTGTTATGGATCTAGTGATGATTCCGTACGTACTAAAGATTGGCACGGGGCAGGAGCCTCCCAGGTAGCCAGGCCTCTCCAAGCAGCTCCAAGCAGCCCCAGCACAGGGTATGTCAAAGTGCTATCTCTGGAGCAGGTACATCGGTGTACCAGCATTACTTGGAAAGCTGTTGGAAAGGCTAATCCTTGGCCCCACTCCAGAGCCACTGAATCATAAACTCCAGGGTGGGGCCCAGAACTCAGTCATCCGCTGAAATCACTCAGGAGCTTTAAAATGACTGATGTTTGGATCCCACTTGACCAATTGTGATTAAGCTGGTCAGGAGTGCAGCAGGGCAAGAAAAGCTTTAAAAAAAAAAAAAAAAAAGTAAAGAACCTCTCTAGATGACTCTAATGTAGAGCCAGACTGGAGACCATGGACCTAGAACCTAATGAGCAGACTAGTTACTAAATCAGGGTTTTGTTAAAGGTAGCCTTGAGTTGAAGTGGTTTCATATTTTTCACAGTGAAAACCAAGGCTTTTCATTTATACAAGGTTCACTTCAGGCCTCTTTTAACAAAAGATTCTGATCATTGTTATAGTTTGACTTGTGTAAACCACATGATGGGTGGCTTGAAAGGAAATCGACTCACCCTCCATCCGTTAAATAGAAAAATTGAAGACTAAACTAAGAAAAATGCCTGTGAGCACTGTGATAATCTGTGACAAGACAAAAGTAATTTTCCAAGATTTGTAATAAGGAGAGAAGGAAGAATGCAAGAGAAAAACACATTAAATTGCATGCCAATAAGAAGCGCAGGAAAACTGTTACCAACAATAGCACGTCACCACGAGACAGCGATGCTTCCTTGACAGCAAAGATTCTGGTGGAGACAGACACCTTGGCTGGTTTTTACTAGCAAGTAAGTTTGTGTTGGAAGCCAATGTCTTATAAAACTTTTTCTCTTTCTTTTCTTTTTCTTTTTTAAGATTGTATTCATAATTTTTAGAGAGGGGGGAAGGGAGAGATGCAGAGAGGGAGAGAGACATTAATATATGGTTGCCTTTCACCTGCCCCCTAAAACTTTTATTTATGGTTAAAACCTATCTGTTTAATTCCATTTATATCCCACCAAATCCATATTTTCTAAAGCCTTAACCTTGCACCCAGGGTTTGGTTAACCATGGGATCTTCAAGACCACACCAGTCTGCTTCGATGACAGGTCCAAAGAGAAGTCTAAGAATTTGTAAAACAGAGTCCAGAAGTAGGACACAGGTGCCCTACCAGAAGACAGGGCAGAAGAATAATGTGGAAGTCAGAAGAGGTTCCTGGCTGACCCAGGTCTAGTCCCTTGGTCACACAGGTCCAAGATCATCAAAGGATATTGATGAAGAGGATTTAGATGCTGACATCAGAGCTGAAAAACCCTTAGTGCTTCTCAATTAAAAAAAATATATATGGGGAGGGGGATAGAGGGGAGCAAAAAGGGGATGAATGTAATACAACAACAATAACATTTAAAATATATATACTAAATTGAAAAAAAATTAGCCTCGGCTGGTGTGGCTCATGGATTGAGTGTTGGCCTATGAACCGAAAAAGGTTGCTGGGTCGATTCCCAGTTGGGACGCGTGCCTGGGTTGCAGGCCTATCTGTGTCCCTTCTCTTTCTCCCTTCCTTCCCCTCTCTAAAAATGAATATATAAAATATTTTTTTAAAAATTAACTTCTTTGTGGTGACATTGGTTAGTAAAATTACATAGGTTTCAATTTTATAATACATTATATCTACATTTCATTGTGTATTCACCAACAAAGTCAAGTCTCTTTCTATCACCATGTGTTTGACCTCTTTTACCCTTTTCTATCCTCCACCCCTCTTTCCCTCTGATAACCACTGTACTGTTGCCTGTGTCTATGAGTTTTAGTTTGTTTTTCTTATATGTTCATTTGTTGCTTTCTGTTTTTTATCCTATTTATGAGGGAAATCATATGGTTGGCAGTATTTCATCTTTTCATAAGACTGGTCAGCATTCTATGGTGTATATCTTCTATCATCTATCAAAGGTCACTAAGATTGTTTCCATGTCTTGTCCAAGTGCTTCTCAAATTTTAATGTGTAAACATCTGGGAACTTTATTAAAATACAGGCTCTGATTTAATAAGTTTTCAGTGGATGCTGGACCACAGACCACACTTTGAGAAGCATGTTTTTAGAGTATGTTGCAGACATGTGTGAAGTGTGGGGCTGGGGGTGAGAGAGGGGGAAGGGAGGCACCCACCTGAGCCCTAACCATGGGATTCAGAGTTTTCAGATCCATGTTTCACACCTACCTAGTAAGATGATCCTGCCAGGAGCCTGTCTGCATGAATGGTTGACAAGAACCCATCCTAAGTAAAGAGGAAATCCGGCAGACTAGCCTGGTCTAGTGACTTGAAATCAAAGGCTGCTATTAAAGCAGAGTATTGATGCTGAGTGTGGACAGGTCTCTGTTCTTCAGGTTTGCATCACAGCCTAGCACCCAAAGACTCAGGGTTGAGGCTATGAGATGACGAGTAAGTCAAAGCATAAAATCTGAAAGCACTGCCATCTCTAAAAATTGAGTAAGACATGGCAGAGTGAAGCTGAGTGCTGGGCATCTCACCAACAGAAGCTAAGACAGAACTTCTGCACAGGCAGAAACCTGGATTTGGGGGCTCAGAGGCCCCAGTGACATATCATGACAAAAAGAGAAGGGATCACGAGAGATAAGTGTCTCAGAGAGCTAAAGTTTATAGCTGATTTCTTATATCTTTGTCGCTCACTAAACATCATCTATTAAGAACAGTCCTTCCAAAGAATCCACTGTAACTGAGGCCAAATGGACAGGCAGGAGCATATTCAGTGACTGAAACAAATTCATATCTGGCCCTAAGAGATTTCTTTTTTTGAAATGATACTATGGCTACATCATTCATTCGCTCACTCATCCATTCCAATTCACTCCAACACTTCCTGAGAACCTCCATACCAGGCATCACACTAGGTGCCTGGGATCTAAGGATGGTTAAGACAGGGTTTCTCCTCCTCAAAGGGTGAGGGCACAGCCGTAGAAGTAGAATACTGACAACACCAGGTGAGAGCTGGAAGAAGGCACGTAGAGGGGCTACATATAGAAGCAGGAGAAACCATTCATTCCGTCTGCGGCTAGAATGAAGTGCTCATGAAAGTGGTTTCTGAGCTGGATTTTGAAGGCAGGGGAGGAGGAGATGCACAGGGAGAAAAAAGGTCTAACAGACTGACAGCATGAACACAGAGCAATGGGTATGCAAGGCCCATCTATAAATGGGTAATTCCTTTGACTGGGGTAGAGTTTGTGTAGCACTGCCCACAAGGAAAAGTAATCTTCAGACTGCATCTCTCAGTGTACCACTGAGCAGCCATAATTCAGATACTCTTAATTCAAACCTCTATGGGCTTTAAAAAATAAGATGAAAATTTCATATGAAAAAAACAATGCCAACATTTAAAAAGAAATTTTAGCACTGTAATAATTTCACTCAACAAGTATTTGAATACCTCTACTCTGCCTGGGGAAGAGGAAAAACTAAAATGAAGAAGAAATGGTATCTGTAATATGAACATTGGGTTCTGTTCCTGCATCTGCCATTAGCTAGCTATTGAAAAAAAAAAAAAAATCACTCAATTGCTCTGGGTGGATTTTCTTTTTCTTTTTCTTTTTTTAAATTTTATTGTTGTTGTATTACATCCATCCCTTTTTTTGCTCCCCTCTGTCCCCCTTGGGTGGATTTTCTTATCTCTGAAGTGAGTAGATTTCATCTATGAGGTTCTATCTATCTTGTCTCCCAATGTATATGTTTATGAACCAACATTAAATCTCTCAAAAACATCAAGGAGAGGAGCAATAATCAGAAATGGCTTCACCAAGACTGATGGGAAATCCCCAGGAATTCTTGACATCCCCCCACATCCGCCCCAGCAGCAATGCAGGAAATCTAGTCCACTATCTCCAGCAGACTTAATGGAACCATTTCCTTAATGAAACCCCCCTGCAGTCCCAGATGCTAAACCAGAGACTTTCCTTTCAAGTCCTCCCTCAATTACCCCATTCCTCCCATTTCCTTCCCCTGCCTCAATCTAGTATAAAAACCAGTAATTTAATCCACAGCATGCACTTTCCAAGCACCCAAGTGTGCGAGGAACCACCTGTAATCCTGAAAAGTAGATCTTGTCTTTCCAAACCAGCTCACCACTATGTTAAGGCCAATGGAACAGAATGAATTCTTATGTTCTAGTAAACTGGTCAAACCCAATGCAACAGATGCTTCTAATGCTTGGAATCGTTCCTAATGATTTATATATATATATAAATCTCCACCCAGAGCTGTATGTTATTTCAAATGCCCTTTCTCCCTTGTCCACAATGACAAATACTCTGAAAAGCTGTGGTATGTACTTGATAGCCAAGGAACTCCTCACCCAACTAAACCAAAAATCTAATGCCAGCAAGCTTTGCATTTCATATTTCATACCCAAGGGCCAAGAGAGCTTCCTTTACTTTCTCTCCATTCTTATGTACCCTCACACTCACACTCACACTCACATCTCAACTTAAAGGACTACAGAAGCTACTGGTCTGGCATTTGTTCTTGCTTTGCAGCACTTCCCAAGGCAGAACAAATACCAGTCATAACTTTGGAATAGGCTGCATAACCTTCCTCAAGGCATGCCATTTTTTAGTCATTTAAGAAAACCAGAGGGGAGCAAAAAAGGGATGGATGTAACACAACAACAATAAAATTTTTTAAAAAAAAAGAAAACTTTTTTTTTTTTTTTTTTGCAACATACCATTTTCAACTTCTATAGGCTATATATTATATATTCATAGTAGATTTTAAGTGGCTCAATAGTTTTTGGTAAGGGGGAAAAGTGATTACTTGGCTCTAAAAAGTCATATAAAATAGAGGTTTAGTATCTTCTATTGAAGAATTCAAAACCTCTTTTAGAATAAAGTGAGCATTAACAATAATAATAAAAAGACATGCAAAAGGGTTTAAAATGACTGGCATCCTTAGAAGAGATCATGTAACTAGAATTCTAAAGTAAAATTTACATTCTAGAGTTACACATTCTGCTAGAAAAAAGAAAAAAAAAAAAAAGCCCAAGATAATGATTACTACTGGCTTGGGCTTACTCTAACAGCTTAGCTGTTGCAACCCAATGAGGACCAAGTTAATTAGTTGGTCAGGTGCATTATACTAGTGAAAAAGAAGACAGTGTGATTACTGATAGCAGCAGAAGAAACCCTATTCACCCGTCCAGCCTCAGCTCTGGCAACGCAAATGTAGGTAAGGGAAGAAGAAAAAGACACACTGCATTCAGCCTATTTCTTGGAATCATTCATTGAATTTTAGAATTGAGAAAAGGTCTTAAAAATAATCAGTTATTCTAACTTCCAAATTTTACATATGAAAACAAAGGGGAGAAAGCCGCACATTTCACTAGAACAGAAACTGGAGAGCCTTCTATAGAATTTTCAACAGGGAAAGAAAAACTTCAAATAATAAGAAACAAATAAGGTTAAAAATATTGAAGAACTAGAGGAGGTGACTATCTGCAGTTCACCTGCAACATAATCCATTAGTTGGAAAACTAAGTGAATTGCCAAAGGTGCTATATAAATAATTAACATTTTCAATATGTAATTTAGAAAAACACAACCAAAAAGGTGGGGCTGCATAAACTCTGGGAGAAACAACAAAAACTGTTATGTAAAATTAGCTTTATTATGAGATTTATTCATAATTAATAAATAGGTATTATTTTCATGTACATTTGATTTAACTTTATGTCATCATGTAGACTTCCCTCACAGAATTCACAAGTGAAGAATACCAGTTAAATGGGTGGGTGGGGAGGGGGACAGAGGGGAGCAAAAAGAGGATGGATGTAATACAACAACAATAAAATTAAAAAAAAAAAAAAAAGAATACCAGTTAGTTACAGCAAATTGTAAATGTTAGCAGCTCAAAAACTTGAGAAAAATGGGGCCAGAAAAGAAGGGGTCTGCGGCTTAAATTAAGGGTGTGGTGACTTGAAAGTAAGAAGGTGACACTTTGAGGGGAATGAAAGAGGACTGGTATTCTTTTTAAGAAAAAGACATTGCAATACTGAAGACTTGAAAATACCTGAATTACTGGCAACTTTTTATTTCCCAGCATCTTTGGAAGAAGGTAAATGCACTCCTTGGGAGAAAATGCATTATTCTTTTGTATCACCAAACCTCTGGTTATTTTATCCCTCAAGCTCACAAACAGTAATAATAACTGATGAATATACAAAGGATCTTGATCACTTGAAGGTGCAGACCAGGCCCATGATGGGTGCAACTTGGCCCCTTTTGGGACTCTATACCCAGAGCTGTAGCCCCTCCCTCAGTTGAGATTGAAAATCGTGATTTGATTTAGAAAGCAAGTAGCGACTGTTTTGCTGTGAGATGTCTGTTCACAGAAGGGAGAAGAAGCCTATGGTCTGGGAAGGCACAGTTCTCAATTACAAACCCCAAAAGCTGATAGATCACACCTTAAAACCGGCAGGTAAAGAGGTTCTTGCCTCTTTACATATGTAAGTTTACATATGTAAATTTTTAAAAAATCATGAAAGCGTTCCTAGATTCTTGCCTCATTTAAGTAAAATAAAACCTAAGAGAAATCACAAGAGGATCTCAAAGGTTTGTGAAAACTTTCCACAGATCTAACGGGGTTCCTAATCACGAAGAGAACTGTAACTTCACTAGTCCACCACAGCTTTGAAAACTAAAGATACATCTGTGTGAAGCAGAAAATCCAACACAACATACATTCTTCCCTCTATTTCTTGGACTCGCGGTAATTTACATTTACATTTACATAATAGATAGACTTCAGTAAGTTATTTAGATGCTCTAAGCAACTGTTTCAAAATAAATGACTTTTCAAAACTAAAAAAATGTATTTTTGAATTAGAACAGCAATATTTCACTTCATATAGTGTGAAGGGAAAATTTAGCAACTTTTCCCAACTTACAGCGCGGTGTTCAGACACTAGGACTGCGCCTTGTCTCTTGGTCAGCGGCTTTACTAATCTGATTGTAACTATTATTTGTTATTTAAAAATTGACTAATTAGTCTTCCCGCCGAGAAAGAATATTTAACTGTTATAGTCATTAGGGTTTAACAAGCATTTTAAAAAAATAAGCTCAACTTTACTTACTTAACCTGAATTTTTTCAGTGACTTATTTTTGCTGTCTTTTGCCTAGAGGGACTGAACCAAGAGCTTGGCTACTCAGTCTCGCCGGGCTGAGTTGCGATCCAAGACCCTAATCCCTCCGGGCTTTGAGTCCTGTTTGGGAGTCATGGTGTGACCTTCTGGCCTCGACGGTTCCGCCGCCTGTTTCCCTAACACCCAGCAAAGGGGTGTATCTCACCAATTGCTCAAATCGCATTTTTTGGTCCAAATCGCTCGCCTTTCTCCTCTCGGAATTTAAAGGCTAGGCTTGTAATTCCGAAGCTTAACGGTATTTGGGTTCTGGGATGCCCTGGTGGGTCAGGTACACGCAGGTCGGAGACCTGAGCTGACCTGGGCTGCACTGGCGGAAGGGGCCCCACCCGGGTGGCTGCGCTCAATGCGCTCCAACCCTGAGGCTGGCGACCTGCAAAAGGAGGGGACGTTTGTAGAACGTTCCGTGGGCAGTAGGTTAAAAGATACAAGTTCTTGCCATGCCTGGGGATTTGTCTGCTCCCGGCAAGCACACGACCCCCTCCTTCCCTGTCGAGGCGCGACATCGCGGCCAGTGCCCAACATCGCCACCGACAGGCTTCCCCTCAGCCCCCGGGCGGCCTCGCGGGCGTTCTGGGAGTCTCAGCGCCCGGCTTCGGGGAGGATTCTGCGGACACGCTGCCTGGGAGATCCGGGTGCGCGGCGCTCCCAGAGCCCGGAACCAGGCAGAGAGAGTGAGCGGCTCCAGCGGCCAAGAGGCAGCCCTGACCGCTTGCGCCCTGACCGCCCCTCGGAGGAGAAAGTCGCCACGACCCCAGTCGTGCACCGTGAGACTTGAGTCCCAAGTTGCCACCAAGGCTCGCCTCCCCATACGCCCCCGGCCCGAGGGCGTTCCCCTCAACCCCCGCCGCCTCCCTATCGCGGCACCGGCTGCGCCTCACCTGTGAGAAGCAGACCGCCGAGCAGCGCGCACAGCAGGACCCCGGTGTCCCAGCAGCTGACCATGGTGAACTCGATGCGGCCTGCTCGCCTTGGTGCCCGTGCTCCTGGCTGGCGACCGACCTAGCCGCCCGAGCTTGTCTTCTAGCTCTCCGCCGCCGCCGCTGCCGCCACCGACCCCGCACTGCGGCCCCGCGTCTCAAGCGCCCCTCTCCGCGGCTCCAGGCAAGCGGACAGCCACTCGTCGGGTAATCCTCGCAGCTCAGAGTCCTTGGTCGCTGCGCTCCAGTCCCGGAGCCCGCTCTTAGCTACTGCTGCTGTTGCTGCCTCCGCCGCCGCCGCCGAGGAAGAGTCGCGAGAAGTGTCTGTCCGGCGCACTCCAAGCCTCTAGCGGACCTCGAAGAAGAGGAGCCGAGGGCGGGGGCCATTTATAACCTTTCCCCCAACCCACTTCCTACCCGGGCACCTCCTTCCAGTGACGTCAAGGGGTCCCCCACCCCTTATCCGCCTCCCCACCTACCCTCATCCTCCGGGACCTGATTCCCTACGGCCACTGAGAGGGGCGGGGGCCGCGCGGGTGGGAGAACCCGGCGGAGGGCGCGCCTGTGCGTCAGGAGGCGCTGATGGCTTAGCCCAGGAGCACTGCCGCAGCAGGTCCTAGGTCCTGGTTCCCGGCGCTCTAGTCAGCGTGCCCTACTGACTTTACTGCTCAGGAAATCTTGGCAGGCTCCTTCCGCCGGGCTTACTCAGCCCTGGGGGCTGCCAGAAACTGGTAAGGGCAAAGGACTGGAGCCCCACCGCCCCTCCCCGAAGCGGAAAGTCCGATCCTTGGGAAGCTGGCCCAGTGTCCGTGGCACCAAAGAGTGAGGCGCAATCAGGCTCCCTCCCCTTACTTGCTCTTCCCTCCTCGTCTAGCCGCACCCCGACCCTGGAGCCCCCTCACTGTCCCCAGACATGGGAAGGCGCCGGAAACCTTCGGCACCGGGAACTGGACCAGGAGAACCCGACAGCACCGGACGCTTGCCTGGGACCTTCGGGAAGACTGTGAACCCGCTCCGATCCCTAGGTAGTGCTGTGCGTCTGTGCCTTTTTTTTTTGGCTAGAGATGCACCCGCCCAAGTCATGTCCTTAAAGCCTTCTGTTCCTGGAAGCAAAACAAGGAATAGCATCAGGATACCTTTTCCAAGGCTGAGGCGTGAAACTGTTCCTGCAACTTGTAAAGGCCGGGCACGTGAACTTTACTTCCTAAATGCTGAGGGGAAATCCTTCTGTGGGCAGCTAACTACGCAAGATGAATGAGTGACTGTGCTACTCTTCGTACAAAACCTGGTGAAATTAACTGGAGGTACTAGGTCATTTGCGAAGGCACTAATTCCACGTTGTTGCTCAATTTTGTCTCCATTGTCTCAAAGGCTGAACGCGTCCTAGGCTGCACTAAGCGGTCCAACCTTGTTCCTGTAAATACCGCCGCTTGGGAAAGTAGTTCTTTTGGAACCTGCCAGATGGTCCTGATAAAGGAACTGCGATGGCTCCAGAACGGAGCCAGCGACACCTCCTGAAGGACCGGACTACCACCCCGCCTGGGAAAGTTGGGTAACCCGAACTTTGCCACACCTCATGGCGGTGAAGCAAGGAGAGATCTCTGCCACCAAACGACCTGCGCAGGAAACGCGTGTTGGAGCACCTGGCGCCGGGGCTACTAAGCCACGGTGCCTCTTGGTTCAGAAGAAAGCGCGACAGCCCGCGGCCATTGCTCGTCCGCTGGCTATGCCATCCTTCTCCATTTTCTCAGTGCACATTCCTCTGAGCCCGATTCCTTCCAAAACCACAGGCTCATTCAGTGAACAGTTAGTAAACACGGATCACCGGACTGGAAGTTGACAGCGGATCCTTCTTGCAGCTGGTCCCCCAGCCCAGGTCGCAGATTGGATGACACCTGGAGAGCCTAACTTCAGAGCTGTTTGTCACTTTCTACTTTCTCCCAAGGACAGGCCGTCAGTATTGCCCTTCTGCCACTTCACAAGGATCAAGCATTGTGTTAGAGCCAAAAATACTGTGATGGGAAGCTCTCGCCTCTGCCTGCTGAGTGGTTTAGAATCATGCAAGGAGGCCAGGGGAGGACACAGTGGGAAGATTACAGGGCTGGGCTGGCTTGGGGTTATTTTGGGTGCAGAGAAGAGGTGGTCTGTCCTGAGGACTCAGGAGAGACAGTTAGCTAGCTGACTCTGGGGGAAAGGGGTCCATGGTACGACCTATCAAAGCTTAATGCAACTTTTCAAATGTGATTGATTTAAAAAACACACACACACACAAGGAGACAACTCCAAATACCTGCTGTCAGAAGTAAATCCGTCAAAAAACTTTGGTACATTTACACAATGGAATTCTATATAACAGAAAGAAAGAAGGAACTTGTACCCTTTGCAACAACATGGATGGAACTGGAGAGTATTATGCTTAGTGAAATAAGCCAGTCAGTGAAGGGCAAATACCACAGTGAAGGACAAATATATGATCTCACCCTTTATGGGACAATAATGAGCAAAACTAACAACAAGCAAAACAGAACCAAGTATATCAATACAAGGAATAGGCCTTCAGTGGTGAGGGGGAAAGGGGTTGGGGGGAGGGGGGAGGCAGAGGCAAGAAAGGGGAGCAGCTTAGACAAGAACCTAGTATAAAGGAACCATGGACATGGACAACAGGTGGGATTGACTTTGGGGGGAATGGGAGGGTGGGGAGGGGGACAGAGGGGAGCAAAAAGGGGATGGATGTAATACAACAACAACAATAAAATTTAAAAAAAAAAAGAAAAAAATAAGTAAATCCGTATGGACTTTTTCTGCAAAGGCAGGGCGGTGGAAATAATCTCCCTAATCGAAGATGCATGTGGGTCAGCAATGCTAACATATTGCTCAGTTATTTAAGGTTAAGAGCCATTGTTGAATCTCACTTTACATACAAATCATTCTGCATTTCTGCAGTGAGTGGTCCTCCACAAATTTCCCAACGACTCCTTGGGAAAGTTGCAGGCTTTTAACCATAGCCAGAAGTTTCTTTACTATTTCTTCTTTTGTTAGTTCCATTAGCTTCCTCACAAAGAACTGAAGATGCTACAAGTTGTCACAGGCTTTGTTCATGATTTCATTTTAGCTTAGATGAATTTTAGCACAGAGATAAATACATATCTAAGCCAAAATGATAAGAAATAAATGTACAGCTTTCAACTCTTCTCCCTGAAAGAGAAAATATTTGAATGAGAATGGGCTACAGTACTCCCCAACTAAATCACTAAGGAAGAGGTTTTATAGATAAGTGATGGAAAAGATCAATTTCAACATGCCTGGTGGGTATAAAAAGCTATTGAAGTGGACTATCTGCTTACTTCCTGCTCACATACAAAAGAACATTTCATCTCCTGCAAAACCAGACACTCTCTCTTGTTATCAGGTATAAACATTCTCTTGAGGATCCTTTCTAGTCCCCATTCAGACACACACCAATAGCTTTAATGTCCAAGACTGGAAAATAGTGTGAAAGTATGAGGGGAAAGAGGGAGACAGGCAGAAACCCAGGTCCTCATCTTTTTGCAGCCCACCAAGGGCAGAGTGGGCTCAGCTTGCAGTAACTGAGACTCAATTAGGAATCTCATCCCCAAATGGGCTAGATAGTTTCAGACCAAAGAAAATTTACACCCCGTGGCTACACACTACATAGCATAAATATGTACGGTTGGCCACGAGAACCAAATCTCATAAAACCCTGCCTTGTTATGAAAAAGTACCTCACAGTATATATTCACTTGACAGTTCAGGATCCTTGGTCTAAGAAGCACATACTCACAAACCTCAGGTTGCTCATTTTGCTGATGGAATTCCTTAGGGGCCATCTCCTTTCTGTTCCACAAGCACAGCTCTGCTTCTGACTACCTGCTCCTCACATAGATTAATGCTGCTGCTACTTACCTCATTTTGATTATGCAGAATCTCAGCTTCTTTTAGAGGCTGTGAGTCCCAGCGCTGGACTCCTAGTTAGCCCTGTATCTCCTGATACTCCCTAGGGGCTGTGACATAGATGTAATACTTCTGTACTGCAACCTAAGCTCAAAGGGGCCTTTGTTGTTGGCTACTTTATTCCCTGCATTCTTAAGAGAACTTACTCTGGGTTAACGCCCGGGAGACTTTTTCACAAGGGCTGTGTGATCTGGCTATGCTTGCACAGCCCTAGCTTCAACAACTGAAACTGCAGACCTTTATACACCCTCTTATTAGAAACTTCTTCTTTAACTTAGTCTGTGTGACTGGCCTGTTGGAATCTTTCTAATCTGCAATTCTGCCATTCTGTGCATTTCCTGCATCTCCTGCTTCAAACTATCCTCATCCAGGATAAGTTGAGGCTTCTGCATCATCACCAAAATCCTTAACAAGAACAGAGCTGAATGAATGAATGAGTGAATGAATGAATGGACTTGAAGAGACTGAGTAAACCAAAGTATTTGTGCCTTTATCTCTAGATATATGTTCATCAAGGGAGGCTGCATGTTAACTTGTTAACATTTCCCATGTCATTATTTAGAAATAATTGATGGTTGGAGCAAGAGGCATTGAGGCAGGTAAGTTTTATTCAAGTTATCTTAGGAAAGTTTTTTAAAAGTCCACAATTAAATCATTAGAGAGGATTGGGGCAAGGGAAAGACAAAACAGGGGAAGGGACTAATACCTAAAGGAAAAGTCTTTGGCTAAGGAAATAGACAAACACACACACACACACACACACACACACACACACACATCACCTAATCATTATAATGAACAATTTGTCAAAGGTTAATTTTATCTTAGCATATAACTATTAGCTATTGACTTTTTCTCTTATTTAAAAAATTGCATTTTTTTTTTAAAGATTTCATTTATTATTTCCAGAGAGAGGAAGGGAGAGAGAGAAACATCATTGTAGGGTCGCTTTTCACCTGCCTCCAGCTAAGGACCTGGCTGAAGACCTGGCTTACAACCTGGTTATGTGCCCTGGCTGGGAAATTGAACCAGTGACCTTCAGGTTCCCTGGCCAGTGCCTTATCCACTGCGCTACCAGCCAGGGCCGCATTATTTTTAATTCACTGTTTTGTTAGAAAGCATTTACACAGATGAAAACATAGGGAGATGGCTGAAGGATGAGTCATAATTGAATCATTTTGATATAATCACCATGATCACTTTGGTATGTTTCATGCTAATCATTTTCACAGAGAGTGCTCTTATTTGTACATGTTTCTACATAGCCTCCATAATTATCATATTTCATAGCTGCAAAATATTATCCTAGTGCTGGACATTACCATTTTATGATTATAAATAAGTTCAAAGTTAATTTGATGCTGAAATGTTTTTTAGTCAGGTACATACCCATATACACTGTACCCATACCTCTCTTTCCTCCCAGCTCCTTTAATCTATATAAACATGTATGTACACACATGTGAATTCACACATGCATCAATATTCTTGCTTCACTCGAAACTTGCACCTGTTTTGTCAAATGGTGACCTGGCTGAACAATCAGAAGGAACAGATTCTTGCCATGGTGCATGATCCAGAAAATATTTTCTTTCTTTCAGTTAATATTTTTATGCACATACCCCTTACACAATCATGTGCCAGTCTTGTTGAAAATAGTAGTATGAATTATTGTCCTAGAAGGGCTTCTAGTTTATTTGAGCTGGCCGGGCTTACATAAAATCTTGGTAAACAATTCTACTGCAATTAAAAGCAAAATAAGATACAGTTGTGAGTACTGAACTTATTAATTACCAAACTGAGAAATGATTTTGAAGGTAGTAACAGATTAGTCTCAGCAGAGAGAAGAGGGCATCCTGAAAAGAAGGCAAACATAGGAAAATCAACTGTGGAGGGAGGGCAGTTTATGAGTTGGGGCCAGTAGAGGAGGCAGGTCCCAGGGAACCGAGGGGGGTAAGTTCAAGTAGACAGAGCTGAGGGCCCTTGATGACTTAATAAATGTGCTTAATCCTGCCAGAACTAGGAAGGGATGGTTTAATGGCTAGAGTAGCATATGGGGTATTAAAGAGGAGTGAGATTGAAAGGAAAGGAGTAAATCATGAAGAAAACCTATGAAGAAACAAAATTATTAAGGGGCAAGAGGATAGGACTGGAGCAGTGATGGGAAAGAAGCTCTGGTTAGTAGTTCAGAGAAGGGATGGAGAGAGAAATTCACTTTGGGGTCCAGGTGAGGAAGAGGGAGGGGCCCAAGGGAAACCACATTTCCAAGGCGCAATCTGAGCTGCTGACACCACCAGGATGAGGATGTGAGGAGGCAGCAGGAGGGGAGGGGAGCAAAGTGCCAGGTCTAAACCAGGTTGAAGTGAGGGGGCAATTGAAAGCAACCTACTTTATTTTCCTGCTTGAGCCAACGTGGGGTTTAAAGTGATAGTCTCCCTCAGGTCCAAACATTAAATGAAATAGAAATTCATCATCAGATTGCTGTATCCTGACACTAGACAGAAATATATATATATAATATATATATTATATATAAGATATTATATAATATATGTAATATATTATAAATGATATATATAATACATCATATACGATATAATGTTTTATATATCATATATTACATATATACATATACTTTATGAGAAGTATGAATAGGTATTAAAGTAACTGCATGGGGGAGCAACTTATAATCTGAAAATTCCATTTTTGACAAGTATATATATAATATATGATACATAAAATATAATATATATCATATATATATATATGACTGGGCTGAGTTCTGTATAATGGCTGGGCTATTACTAGGAAGCTTATTAAAAGTTGTGAATTTTATTTTATTTCCGTGCTTGAGTGAGCAGGGGTGCACAGCAAGTTCTCCATCTTCAGCCTTTCTTCTTTATAATTTCCCTGATTCGGACACAGCCCCAGGGCAGGTCTCCTGGCAGTTTCAGTGGAAGACCATCCCTTTCCTTCCTGCACCTCTTCCAGGCTCCTCCCAGATGTACTTTTCATGCATAATAGCAGCAGCAGAAGTTGAAGAAGGCCAGCTACTGTCTGTCCCCTACTGCAGGCCAGTCTGAGTCAGAGTGCAGATGTGTGGGCCTGGAGCTTTCCAAAATCTGGCAAATCTGGCATTTGTAACAAAGTCAGGTCCCCAAGTTCACCTAACCCTACCACAGATGGAAGAACTGAGCATCAGTGGCCTTAGGTTTATTCCATTGAAAAAATGATCCATAAAATCAAGTTCTAGCTAAACTGAGAGCAGTGTTTCCAGTTATGAATTGAAAGGCACAACTTCGTAAGCTGCTTTCTCCTCATTTTCAGACAGCTAAATCATATTTTTCTATAATTTTATCATTAAAATTTCCCTCAGAACACCTGTACAAAGAATCAATCACTGTTTCTTGGACTACAACTGTTAATCCACATTAAAGGAGACAAATTCATGTCAAGATATGACAAATCTTATTTTTTAGATGTAAAACATATCAATGTCTGAGACACAAAGTCAAAGAGTAATGTGGCTTTTCTTGCTGAAATTTAAAACCCAATCAAATAATAGTTTATGATTTAAATAAAATTTCCTTTCTTCTGCTCTGGCTGGTAGCACAGTGGTTAAGGCGCCGGTCTGCGAACCCAAAGGTCGCAGGTTTGATTCCCCAGCCAGGGCACATAACCAGGTTGCAAACCAGGTCTCCAGTCAGGTCTGTGGCTGGACGCAGGTGAAGCACAACCATACATTGATGTCTCTCTCCCTCTCTGCCTCTCTCCCTTCCCCTCTTTCTAAAAATAATGAAATAAAATCTTTAAAAAAAAAAAATTTCCTTTCTTCACATCCTAAAGGAATCACAGATGAAATGATAAAATGCCTGAGATTTACTTCAAAATCATACAAAAAGAGTAAAGATGAAACAAGGTAGGTAGGTCATATGTTGATAATGGTGAAGCTGGGTCGTGGGTATTACATATAAAATTCTTATGTGTATGTTTAAAATGTTTTCTTACTAAAACACAGTTTTCTTTCCTAGTCTGAAATTAAAATGCAAAACTATCAGCTCAAAGTAAATTTTAGGATCTGAGCCTAGGAAAAAATTAAGCTAGACAGAAAGAGGGGGACAGTGACTATACCTGGTGATCACATCTTTAGCTCTAATGACGATTGCCTGATTATTTTCCCACAATTTTTTTTGCAAATCCATAGGGTGTTGATGAAGAAGTATGAATAGGTATTAAAACAACTGCATGGGGGAGCAACTTATAATTTGAAAATTCCACTTTTGAGAAGTACTGCCATGGTAAGATGTAACACAGATGAGTAGAGACAAGATCAACAAGAAAAAAGAAGAAAGAAAATAGGAAAGTTCTTTAAAAGGAGAATCAAGAAAAATACTATCTCTGTGGAGAAGAGGGACGTGCACAAACTCTGAGGGTCATTTTCCTTCTCCATCATATTTATTTTAAGGTTGTGGGTGGTTATCATTAAGTAAAGAAAATGAAACTGGTAAAAGGATAGAAACCCAGGTTTAATTATCAAATGATATTATTTTAAAAGGACTTGAAAACTATGTTTGTTAAATTTAAAAAAACAAACAAACAAGATTCATTGGCAAGCATCCTAGGCAATTTTAAGAACAGGAAGAGGATATTGCAAGACAATTGGCCATTTTTTCCCTACAACTCATGAAGAAGAAATGTTCCAATGGTTGGAAAAAGAAAGATTTCAGAAGACTAGTGAACATAAAATATATAAAACACGAGTTACAGATGAACCTCATAGAAAACCTGGTCCAGCCACCCAATCTTACTGTAAGGAAACAGGCAGGGAGGTGATGTGCTTTGCCCACAGTGAATCTGAACCTAAAAGGCCTCCTTGGGTGTACAGCTTGGACTCTGCTGGGTAGTCCCCCAGGCTTTCAGGTCTCTTAATACCAAGCCTATCAGAGGAGAAGGAGACAGCTTGCTTATGAAGAGTTTTAGCCACTGAATCAGTAGGGGATGATTTGATAAGTCTGTAGAAGGAAGGAAGGATTTGCAAACAAGTCAGCTCAGATCTCATTCAGGTCAAGATCCTTGCCTTTGGGCAGAGTCACCCGCATGTGGAAAGCAACAAAAAACAAAGCAGAGAACAAAGAGCTTCTGCTAAGAAGCTGGGTAGTCCGCAGCTTCTGGGGTCAGCCCACCAGGAATTCTCAGTCCCCTGCTATTAATCAATGTTACTCCAATAAATTTAGTTCTAAATTTTTTTTAAATTTTAAGTGATGATGGAGGAGGAAAAAGACCCTATGATTTCAGTGTCTAGAAAGAGCAGCAATTATAATGAAAACCATAGGATTTCAGTTTAGAAAAGCTCTACTGACTCATCCCTTATAAATGAAAAAAACGAAGTTCCCAAATATTAAATGGTGTATTCATCCAGGGCCACATAATTAAGTTACTGCCTGTTCACGTGACCTATCAAAACTGGATTTGTCTTTACTTGGTGCAAATTACTTAACCTTTCTGAGCTCCAGTTCACTGCTCTGTAAAATGAGGATAATCACAGTGTAATATATTGTTTCCTTGTGAGAATTATATGTGGCAATCTGCAAAGTGAGCAGCACAGTGAGTGGCTCACGGTAAGTACTCAATAAATGTGAACTTAACAATCACCACCTTTGTTGTTGACCTTGTTGTTTTAATTGAAACATGTAATTCATGTTTCTCCCCAAAGAACTCCACAATGAGCTTGAGCTCCACCATCTCTACATGCCTGAGACCCTGGAGAAGGAGGCTCTGGACTCCTTGGCAGCTTTCCTCCTGAATTATGAATTTTTAAGATAACCTGGGATAATTATAAATGGCCATTAGTTATTGTGGTGGAGAATTACTTTGAATCTTTGAGGTCAAGATTTAAGAAAAAAATTTCACAGTAATATTCCTTTGGGTACAATAGCCTTAAAATATTTTCTAACCGCCCTGGCTGGTGGCACAGTGGATAAGGCACCGGCCTGCGAACCCACAGGTCACTGGTTTGATTCCCAGCCAGGGCACATAACCAGGTTGCAAGCCAGGTCTCCAGCCAGGTCCCCAGCTGGAGGCAGGTGAAAGGCAACTATGCATTGATGTTTCTCTCCCTCTCTGCCTCTCTCCCTTACCCTCTCTAAAAATAATCAATAAAATCTTTATAAAAAAACAATATTTTCTAACCACATGAATCTAGAGAACATACATAGTGTTTTTCAACACAGCCTCTTTTGCATGTTACATGGAACTATTTTTGGAAGGTATTTATCATTTTTAAATGACAAGAGTGTGTTTTATTATGGATGTTCCATTGTACTTTAATAATTAAAGAAACGAAGTTGTGCCATTTCAATGCTCTTGAGCTAATGTTCCAGGGACACTCAGAAGGAAGTGGGTGTGTGTATCCAGCCATCAGAGGGCAGAAGAAAGCAATCAGATCAAGCTTTAGAGGTGAAGTTCAAAGATATGACGAGATTCCTTTGCTGGTTTAAAAAGTCAACCTTTACTAAGTGAAAGAAGTCAATCTGAAAAGATTATACTGCATAGTTTCAACAATGATATTCTGGAAAAGATGAAGTTATGGAGATAATGAAAAGGTGGGTGGTTATTAGAAATTCATAGGAGAGGGAGGAATAAATACTGAGCACAGAGAATTTTCAGGGCAGTGAAAAATACTCTGCATGACACTGTAATGGTAGATACATGTCATTCTGTGTTTGCCCAAACTACAGAATGCACAACACCAATAGTACACCCTAATGTAAACTACAGACTTTCAGTGATTAATAATGGGTCAGTGTAGGTTCAATGAGTAACAAATGTGCCACTCTCATGCGGGATGTTGATAGTAGGAGGTGTGCGTGCGTGTGTGTGTGTGTGTGTGTGTGTGTAGAGTAAATGGAACTCAATGTTTTGCTCATTTTTTCTGTGAACATAAAATTGATCTAAAATATAAAGTCTATTTAAAAAATTTTAAACCTGTTAAAAAAGGGTAGAACTTCAGCTTCTTTTTTTTTAAATTTTATTGTTGTTGTATTATATTCATCCCCTTTTTGCTCCCCTCTGTCCCCCTCCACACCCACCCTTTCCCCCCAAAGTCAATCCCACCTGTTGTCCATGTCCATGGTTCCTTTATACTAGGTTCTTGTCTAAGCTGCTCCCCTTTCTTGCCTCTGCCTCCCCTCTCCCCCCAACCCCTTTCTCCCTGACCACTGAAGGCCTATTCCTTGTATTCATGTACTTGGTTCTGTTTTGCTTGTTGTTAGTTTTGCTCAT
>PVIW01004442.1:0-132292 GCA_004026585.1 Noctilio leporinus | reverse complement strand
GGGGGACAGAGGGGAGCAAAAAGGGGATGGATGTAATACAACAACAATAAAATTTAAAAAACAAAACAAAACACCTTTCTCTACTGTAATATTTTTTCTCCACTGGGTCAGAACTGAGGGGCCTAAAATACTTTTATTGAATGTATTGGGTTTACAATGGTTAATGAAATTACATATTTCAAGTGTACAATTCTATAATGCATCATCTGTATATTGTACTTGGTGTTTACCACCCAAAGTCAAGTCTTCTTTGTGCATCATTTATCTCTACTTTACCTTCTTTTACCCACATTTTCCTGTGGTAATCACCATACTATGGTCTGTGTCTGTGAATTTGCTTGGTCTGTTTTGGTTTTCACAATCCCTTCACCTACTTTAACCTGTCCCATCCGATAGCCATCAGACTGTTCTATCTATAAGTCTGTCTCCATTTTGTTTATTTGTTTGTTTTATTAATTAGATTCCACTTAGAAGTGAAATCATATACCATTTATTAAGATTGTCTGGTACGGCCACTATGGAAAACAGTATGGAATCTCCTCAAAAAACTAAAGTTGAAACTTCCTTTTGATCCTTCAATTCCACTACCAGGATTATACCTGAAGAACCCTGAAACACCCAATTCAGAAGAATCTATGCACCCCTATGTTCATAGCAGCACTATTTATAATAGCTAAGTGCTGGAAATACCTTAAGTACCCATCAGTGGATGAGTGGATCAAAAACTTGTGGTACCTTTACACAATGGAATACTACACAACAGAAAGAAAGAAGGAACTCCTACCTTTTGCAATAGTATAGCTGTAACTGGAGAATATTATGCATCATGAAATAAACCAGGCAACAAAAGACAAATATATGATCTCACTTAATAAAGGAAACTAATGAAAAAACAAAACAAAACATATGAGCAGAATGAAACCAGAGACATGGAAAAAAGGAGCAGAATGACAGTGACCAGAGGGGAAGTGGAGGGGGAGAGAGAGAGGGAAGGGGAAGGGTTTAGTCAAGGAGCTAATGTGAATGACCCACAGACATGGACAACAAGGTAGAGGTTGACTGTGGAAGAGGAGAGGAAGAGGGTGGGGCAGGTTACAATGGGGAAAAATGAAACAAGTGTAATACAACAATAATAAATTAATTTAAACAAAGAAACTGAATCTAAACAAAAAAATAAGAAAATCATATATTTATTTTTCACTGACTGGCTTATTTTACATAATATCCTCTATGCCCATCCATGTTGTTGCAAAAGGTAAAGTTTTTTCCCTTTATGTCCAAGTAGTATTCCATTGTATAAATGTATCGCAGAATTTTTATACTGTATCTACTGATGGGTACTTGGGATGCTTTAAAATCTTGGCTATTATAAACAGCAATGCAATTAACATAGGAGTGCATATATTCTTTTGAATAAGTATTTTAGGATTATCTAGCTATAGTCGCTGAAGTGGAATCCCTGGGTCACAAGACAGTTCTATTTTTAATTTTTTTGAGGAAACTTTTTGCTGTTTCCTATGCTTATACTGACCTGAATTCCCACCAATGGTACATGAGGGTTCTCTTTTCTTCGTATCCTCACGAACACCTGTCATTTGCTCATTTACTGATGTTAGACATTCTGACAGTGAAAGATGATATCTTACTGTGTTCTTAATTTGTATTTTTCTGATGATTAGTGACATTGAACCTCTTTTCATATGTCTAGTGGCCATCCATATGTCCTGTTTGGTGAAGTGTTTATTCAGATTCTTTGTCCATTTTTAAAAATTGGATTTATTGGGTTATTTGTTATAGAGTTTTATAGATTTTTTAAATAAATTTTTGATACTTAACCCTTATTAGATGTAACATTGGTGAATATGTTCTCCCAGTCAGTGGGTTGCCTTTTAATTTTGTTGATAGTTTCTTTTACCATGCAAAATGTTTTAGTTTGATGTAGTCTTACTTATTTTTTTCTTTTGTTTCCCTAGCCCAAGGTGATATATCAGAAAATACATTGCTATGAAAAATATCTGAGATTTTGGTGCTTATGTTCTCTTCTAGGATTTTTATGGTTTCAGGACCTACATTTAAATCTTTGATCCATTTTGAGTTTATTCTTGTATATGGTATATGGAGGTAGTTTAGTTTTATTTTTTTGCAATTTTCCCAATACTATTTATTGAACAGATTATTTTTACCTCGTTGTATATTCTTGTCTCTTTTGTCAAATATTAATTGACCATAATAACATGGGTTTATTTCTGGCCTCTCCATTTTGCTGCATTCATCTGTATGCCTGTTTTGATGCCAGTATTATATTGTTTTGGTTACTATGGCTTCATAGTATAGTTTGATGCCAGGTAGTGTAATTTTTTTCTAGGCTATCTCAGCAGACATTGATAAGAAGTATAATCTAATTATACACATGTAACTATAATTTCTCATTTACACATATTTTTAATTAATTTATTATTGTTCCATTACCATTCTCCCATCTTCCCCCATTATTCTCCCCTGCTCCACCCTTCCCATCCCTCTATTTAGATGTGGACACAGTTATGGGTATAATAATAAGTGCATTTGTATAATACATGTAGTTCATACTGAGAAATCCAAATTCAACCCATAACCACAGGACCTATTCTTGCCTTCCATATTTATTCTCCCTCCTCATTGAGAAACTTGACTTATTATTCTCAAAACAATTGCTCATTTTCTTAAGCCAACAATAAGGGTGCACGCCATCAATTGGCAACAACTTTGCATCTCCTTGTTTCACATGCTTCTTCTTAATTTTGAAAAACTAGGTTTCTAAGGTTATGATTTAACATCACTGTTTCAGATATAAAGTATTAAATTCTGAGAGCAATCATCATTTCGAAGGAATATGATGTTAGAGCAACCATTATTTCTGGACTGCATGCAGAGCCAACTGCTAAGGAAATTGCAGACTTTAATAACATCCCTTTACATACAGTTGACAACGTGAAGAAGGAGTGTGATTTTGATCCTGTTGTTGCCACACCAACAAGGAAAATGCATAAGGTATACAAGGATCACACAAATCCAGATATTGTACACAGAATCCAGGAGATCATAAATGAAGATCTAGGAAAGTCAATATGCTGCATAGCAAGAGAACTGCAGATGTTGGATGCAATGGTTTGTAAGATTATTGCTGAAGATACCAGATGCAGATCATATGTTCTTAGAAGAGGCCAGTTTATGACACAGCAAACAAAGGAAAGGTGCTTTGAAAAAGCAAGGAGACTGCTAACAAAATTGAAAAATCCCAAAGAAAAAATCCCTCTAATCTTCTCTGATAAAAAGAATTTTCAGCAGGACCAAATAGTCAACAGAGGAAACAACAGGTGGCTCTGCGAGAATCTTAATAAAGTCCCAATTGTCATGAAAATGAAATTTCCTGCTACAGTGATGGTGTTAGGTGTTGTCAGCAATGAAGGCAATATCATGACCCTGCATTTTTTCCCCACAAGACTTGAAGGTGACTGCTGATGTTTACCTTGACATTTTGAGAAAAGTAGTTGGACCATAGATGAAGCAAGTCACTAATGGACATCATTTTCTCTTCCAACAAGATAATGCACCAGCACATAATGCCAAAAAGGTGCAAGAATGTCTCAATGTCAATGTTCCTGAATTCTGGTCAAAGGGAATCTGGCCACCTAGTTCATGAGATGCAAATCCTTTAGATTATTATGTGTGAAGTATTTGTGAGAGAGAAGTTAATAACCAACTCCATTCCAATAAATAGGCTGTTAAAGCTAAGATTAAAAACATAATAATGTCTATGGATTAAGAAAAGTTAATTAAAGCACGCTTAAGGTTCTGAAGTTGAATTGAGTCTATTATTGCAACAAATGGTGACTTTTTTAACAATTTTAAAAATAATGGCTATGTTTATGTATTTACATATAAGAATAAATTTATTTCAAAATATAACACTTTTGTGGTATGTTGTTTATTTTACTAAAATTTTGCCAATTGTCTATTGATTGCTCACACCCTGTACAGAGAGGGCACTTTCAGTTTTATTAATCTATACCCTTGTAAAAACTGAACATGAAAACTATGGCTCAAAATTTATTACACTCCTTATTTTTCTATGTAAAGTGTAAAACATACATTCAGAACAATGAACATATCTTAATGTACATCTTAGTGAGTTTTGATAAATACACATTTTCATATAACTTCCATATTCTTATAAGATACAGAGCATGTTTATTATCCCAAAATGATGCTTAGCACCTTCTCTATAAGAGCCCCTCCCACTAGGCAACATTAACATATGTTAATATATATATTAATATATAGGCCTGTTATGAAAACTCATATAAATAGGACTATAAAGTATATACTACTTTGTTTCTAGCATTTTTGCTCAAAACAAAAATCTATGAGATTCATACATGTTATTGTACCTAATCAGTTAATTTTATACTGAGTAGTATTTCTCTATGTATAAATATACCACACTTTCTTTTACTCATTATCCTATTGGTAAACATTTTAGATATCTCAAGTGTTTTATTATTATGAATAAAGTTTATATGAACATTCTTGAAAGTCTCTCTGTAGACATTTATTATTTCTATTAGACAAACCAGTAGTTCTACTACAATGTAACATATGTGTTCTTTAAAGTTGCTATACTTAAATTATTTAGTAAAAAGACACAGGACTTATGTGGAAAATGAAGTTAAGAGCCCAATATTCAAAACTTTCATCAGTGAAACATAAACAAAAAGAAAGCAACATTATGAAAAGAGTAATATTGCTTTACATATATTCCATGGTTACGAACACAAATACTACTCTAAACATAACACTTTATTCTGAAAAATATTTAGTTGGCTTGTAGAAGTGGGTATTTGAAGGGTTCCAAATTGAGAGTAACTTTGAGCAGTGGAAGGAAAATTTTTCTGATATATTATGGAAAGCTAAAATAGCAGATGTGGATGGGTGTGGTTTGCAACCCACTTGTGAACTGTGAAGTAGCTGGCAGATTTTTAAGAGGTGTGCATATGTAGTTATATATTTCTACACAGATCAATTCAACTAAACTCAGTGCTTCTGCACTCAGTGTTCTTCATAGATAAAATTACACATAAGCAACTAAAATACATGTACTATGCTCAAATTGTTCCCTAAAAATATCAATATCAATTAAGTAAAATTTATGTTTTTAAACAAGCATTATAAAGAAATGAAATGTACCTAAAAATGCATTTTCTAAGTCATTTTCCAAGGCAAAGAAATATTTAAGGTCCATCCAGAAAGTATCCAGCCATGTAATATGAAAAATAGAGACACTGATTAAAGAAGATACAAGATACAAGAAACATGTACACAGGACAATGACACCTCGGTCTCCTTCAAAGTAGGCTGTTGAGATCTCACACAGTTCTCCCAATCACCATCAATTGTCCCATCATATTTTCCTGAATCTCATTGACAGTCTGAAATCTCTCCCCTTTCAAAGGTGATTTTAGTTTGGGGAAAAGCCAGATGTCACAAGGTGCCAAATCGGGGCTGTAGGAGGCTGTTACCTGAATGATTTGATGTTTCACAAAAAGAAAACTCTGCATGAGACCTGATGTGTGAGGAAGAGGGTTGTTGTGATAAAGTTGCCAATCACCAGCTACCCATACCTGCAGCCTTCTGAATCATCCAAATAGTTTTTGTGGAAGAATGTTCAAGCTTAATGCAAAATTTGATGCAGGTTCATTGCTCTACTTGCTCAGTCATTTTGAATATGATGATGACATAGTATACATGATCACTCGGTGGTATCTACTACCTCCACTGATTAATACAGTGAAGTCATCGTTGTTCACACATGTGTACTTCAGTTCAATTTCTTTGGATGCCAGGTTACATCAATGTCATGCAAATCATTCTCCTTATATTAACAATGGCTGGGCTTTTTCCAGATAGACCTTACTGTATATTTAACTTTACAAGAAACTGTCAAATTGTTTCCCATATTTTTGTGATGGTTTGGAGTCCAACTAAAATTGATTTCATTAATTTTTGCTGTCATCATTTTATCTTTTCTACTTACTTTCTGTTTAATTTGCTCTTTTCTCTTTCTAGCCTCTTAAATTTGAAATATAAATAATTCATTTTAAATTTAATTAAATGTCAGAAATGTCCTTGTATTTCTTTAGTAACTCCCCACAGATAGTGATATATTGCATTTTCTTTATCATTCAGAATCTTTTCTAATATTCACTCTTATTTTTTCATTTATATGTTACTTATACATAGGTTGTTAATATAATATTAACACAGTCCCAAATATCTTATTATTGATTTATATTTTGTTTTTGGTAGTGAGATTACAATTTTTAAAAAATGTATAGGGATGCTTTTAGAGTCCAAAATATGGTCTCTCTTCAGATTGTATAAACCTTTCACCTTTTACATAATATGATCTATTTTGGTGTAAGTTTTTCTTATAAAAATAAATATATGTACTATAAATATTTGGGATGTCATGTACTGTAAATATATTTAAGATAAGCTGGTTGAGGGTTTGTTCACATCTATACCATCACTGTTTTTTGTCTAGGTTTTCTAACAAATATTCTCTGTCAAGTCTCAACTACTAATTTTTACCTATTTCAATCACTCTCCAGTTCCTTCAAATATTTGTAACGCTTCTTAATTTAGTCAGAGTTTATTATTTTTGTCTTTAAGAACTTTAGTCAATGCAAGTTAGCCCACTATTTCTCATATCAACCTTGTTGCTGAATAAATTTAACTCCATTATTAAGTTAGTCAACAAATATTTATTACCTTCCCACCACATTTCAGATAAGTTCTGGGCACTAGGTATACAAAGGATATAAGATTATAACTTAATTCTTCATAGGATGGAAGTCATAGTATAGAACAATTATTCTGACACAATGTGATAAGGTAAATTCAGGGAGTACTATGGAAGCACAGAAAAGGAGAACTTAAGAGTTATAACTATTTCTTATCTTTCTCTAAATCTAATAACATATTCCCACTTGAGATAATTCTATGTTATGTAATAGCTTAAATATTTTATTTATGTAATAATGACTGGAGAGCCTCCTTGCATTGACTTGATCAAGACAAACTCTCAAAAAAATGCTTAAATGCATTAAATTGAGAAGTTGCTATGATTAAGAATGGATTTTCTTTTTTTGGCTTAGTAGTTAGCCCTTTTAAGATCTGGTGGGGGCGGGGGTGATTACCATGGATTGTACACCATAACATGTTTTTTAGAGCACACAGTGATTTATAAAAGCAAACAAAATGGAAAGTACTTAAACACGGAACAAATTTAGGACTGATGAAGAAATCTTAAGGGAAAATTTAGGAGATTCTTTTATAACTTAGACACTGAAAAGATCTTTTTAAACCAATAAATGAGATACATATATATTTTTAAATATTCTATATAAAATTGTGTTAAAGTGAATGAATATATGTCAGTTTAGGAAAAATGCAATGCAGATAAAAGATTAAATATCTCTAATGCATGAAGAAATTTTTGCAAAATGTTTACAATAAACTTAACAACCTGAAAGACACAAATGAAAAGTATATGAGTGATCAATTCACACAAGAGCAAATCCAAGTGGCTGATAAACATGGAAACATGCTCAGTCTTTGCTGATTTTAGGAAAATATGAATGAATTAAAAAAGATATCACCCAAGGTTGAAAGAAATCAGAATGAAGAGGTTCTTATATATATAGTTGTAGCAATTTTGGAAAGTAATCTTGAAACATCTGCTAAAATACAAAATGCACATGTCCTTCATTCAAACAATCCAAACCCTTGAATTTGTCTCAGGAAAATTAAAGTATCAGTAAGTAAATATAGATACACAAAGGGTTTCACCACAGCACCGTTTTATTAAAAAACAATTCTGATGGTTTTCTTCTGCAAACTTAGAGCATCTAAACCCCAATGCATAAAGAGGTAGCTGATTGCATAGAAGCATAGCTCATTCCCTAAATTAGGCAATGATTTCTTCTGTATCTCTAGTGTCCTTAGTATATATTAAAGTCCTCTTAGGTAGGGACTAAGGTCCTCTTTCTACTCAGGACCAATAACAATTATTGCTACTATACATGATATCAATAAGTGGGTTATTTGCTGACCTGAGGAATTTGATAGTCCATGTTGTTGTCTGAGATACCTTAAAATACATTTGATTTCCTTTAAAAGTGTATAAGTAGCAATTGTCAATTTGGTGTGAGCTCTTCAAATACACTTAGGTATCTAAATATAGATAACTTTTACAATTTTACATCAACAAGAAAGATTGCAAATATATGCAAAACTATCAATGAGTATCACTCAATAAATTTCCGTAATAATTGTTTTTTATCTCAAAAATATTTACTATTCTCCAAATAGCCTAAATTTTTGGTGTTTTCCCCATTATTAGGTCAATGAAGAATAATAGTATTTAAAATATGCAGTCCTTTGAAAATGCTCCACAAGACAAAGCATTAAATAAAAGGACTTTAACCAAACATACTGACAAGATTATAATAGCTCTCATAATCTAACTTGCATTTACTCTGTAATTACCCAGAAAAAGGTGCAGAAGTATAATTCACTGATGTCGCAGAATAGCAAAGGGATATGTGATGAAACTGTGAACTAGTAGGTAAAATTAGTCACTGCTACACTTGCTCTTTCTGATGATACTGACCTTATCCAAAGCAAAGGCAGAATCATTCACAGCTTTATGCTTCACACACCCTTTCCTGTAGTACATGACCCTTCACCTGCTCTGTAAAACATTTGTTCTCCTCTTCCTAACTGCGTAAAGAATGTGTGTGAGTTCACTGCAAATCACAGACAGCATTAGCACAAAAAAACAGGTTTGAAATTTTATCAGCACCATTGCAGTACTTTGAATTTCAAGGTAAAATTTTGGGAATAAAAGAGAAACAGAATTAGTTAACTGGAGGTCTTAAACCTCAGAGTAATTAATGATTGAATTCAAACTGAATCATCACCCATAAAGCTTCTTATTCTTTCACAATTATCACACATTAAATTTCAGTTAATTAATAATTCTTGAAAATACAAAGAGGGTTAAGTGAGTATCTTCTTGCTGACTTTCATGTTTAATGAGACTATGTTCAAAAATGTTTAATGAAAAATAAAAAATAAATTTTGTTTTTATTATTTCAGAAATACAACACATGATAATAATTTTGACTTTGAACCTGTTGCTTCATTTGCAAAATTAAGGAAAAATATATACATCATAAGTGTTAGAAATAGTGAATGAGCCTTGGCTGGAGGCCTAGTGGTTAAGGCTCCGGCCTGTGAACCCAAAGGTCGCTGGTTCTATTCCCAGCCAAGGCACATAACCAAGTTGCTGGCCAGGTCTCCAGCCAGGTTTGTAGCTGGAGGCAGATGAAAGGCCACTGTACATTGATGTCTTTCTCCTTTTCTGCCTCTTTCCCTTCCTCTCTTTCTAAAAATAATAAAATCTGTAAAAAAAAATATTTTATTTATTACTTTTAGAGAGAGAGGAAGGGAAAGAGGCAGAGAATGTGAGAAACATCAATGTATGGTGGCCTTTCACCTGCCTCCAGCTATGGAACTGGCTGGAGACCTGGCTTGCAACCTGGTTATGTGTCCTGGCTGGGGAATCAAACCAGCAACCTTTGGGTTTGCAGGCCGGCACCTTACCCACTGTGCTACCAGCCAGGGCTAAAGACATTTCTTAAGTTCACAAGTAGTTCATAATATTTTTTGAGGTATGGAATTATAGAAAAATATAATGAAAGTTTCAATTGTTTTCCCATAAAAGGAAAAGAATATTGTATACAAGTAGGTTCAATGGATTAATAGACCCTCTAAAGTCCATCTGAAAATTCTTTTTGTTTGATTCTCCATTTATAAACTCTTGATATATAGGAAGTTATTCAAATATTGATGTTATCATCATGGGACAAAAAGATTTATTTCAAAGCCTCCTAATTCTCATATTTAGACCTCTACAAATCCAGGAAATACAAATTTTATGTCATTGTTTGGTTTCAAAAAGTCATGCTTACCTCCAAATAAGTATGAGTAATTACTAAATAAATTATTGTTGATTAAATAAATGAATGAGTTAATACACACCTAATTCTACTTTTTATTGACTAAAGGCTCAAATAATTGTCCTGTCCTATGGATTTTAACAAAAACTTAAAATTACTATGCAAATCAGCACTTTGAAAGGAAGAGCAATGGGACATTGTGGCCATTATCAAGTTTGTTTTTGTGACCTTTGAGGGAATGCACAAGTGACAATCAAACACTTTCTGCAAACAGTGACACAGGAAGTCATATTTATCATAAACAATGGTAGTGCAATCATAATGTGGCACAGACAGAAGAAAGACAGTCAGTTTTCATAGTATGAGGATAAGAATGAGTCTAGGCTAAAATAAAGTAAAAGTATTGTCCTAGCTCTGCTTGTGTGGTATTCCACAATCCTTTAGTGAAAAAGAATTCAAAGTTTATCCCACAATCCCATGACATACTTAGACAGATTTGAGCTTAGACTTAAACATACACTTGTACACACATATGCACACACAAACATAATTATACCAGAATCCATTAAAACTCACTCATATTACTATTGGAAATACTTTGTAAAAGAGAGAACCAGAGGATGAAGTTTGTACTATGAGATAAACTGGAAGTGGAGGAAAAGAAGATGTTATTGCAATTCAACTTTTTTAAAAAAATGTGAGGAAAACTTGGACCTAGATGTAGACTTTTGTCCTTGTTCAAAAAGATGGAGCTATATATACAAGGAATGAAAATATTTGGCTAAAGAGGCTTTCTACACAATGTTGAAATAGAATAAACCTGTGCCTAGAGAAAGGGCTTATAAAATATTCACCTGAAATACATATGTTAAATAAGTCTTAATCAAAGTTGTTTGTATCTCTAGCATCCAAACTACACTTTGTTTCTGAAAATGGAGACTCCCAGGACACAGGTGTTAATACTACCATGTAACAAAAACTAAAGACCTGAGGCATTTGATGTGCAATTAGATATAAAACAAAATAACACAGGCTTTTGTACTATAGAAGAAAAATAAATTATAAGCATCCCATCAATATGAAAGATCTCAAAAACGTTCTAGCAGATGAGGAACAGTAAACAAAGTTTTATACAATAACTATGAATAGTTATTCATATTCTTTATTAAGGAAAACACTTTTTCAGAAAATAAGAATTTTATCTCTTATTCATCTATCCCTTCATTTGTTCAACACATATTAATTGATTGTCTTACTAAATGGCAGGTACTTTGTTAGGACCTGGGGGGTAAAACTGAGTAAGAAACAGGCTCTTACTTCAAGGAATGTGAGGTCTTTTAGGACACACATAACAGAAATACCTGTTATAAAATAGAGCAGAAAGTATGTGTATGTAGCTGTGCATGACTCTGAAATCATCTAAGAGACAGGTGATGGTGAATGTAGCCCAATGCAACAGTGGACCCCCCTAGAAGAAATGACAATACCACTTTCGTGAAGATTTTCTCATTTTGAAAATGTTCATACTTTTCTAATTAAGATATAGTTGACATACAATATTATATTACTTTCAGGTGAATAATACAGTGATTGAAAATTGATATACCTTACAATGTGATCACAACAATTAGTCTAACAACTGCCAACATACAAAATTATGATAATACTGTTCACTATTTTTCCTATGCTGTTCATATGGGAAAACCACTGGAAAAAGCTTGGGTGGACCTACAGGTTGAGTGAAGTAGGGTCTCAGAAAATCACCAGAGCAGGGACCAGTGATAACCAGGTTGATGGAGACTCAGGTATGGGTCCTCCTGCCAGCTCTGTGTGGGAAAGGCTCAGAAAAAGAACAATGGCCTCTGCCAACACTTTGTCTGGGAGAAAGCTACCCTTCCAGCTCTTGCCCTGATGCCAGACAATTCAGTTTCTTCCTGTGTGTCCCTGGTGCCTTCCAAGCTGCTCTCCCAGTGCTATAGCTCAGAAGGAGAGAGGCTGAGTAAGTCCTTGCCTGGGCCCTTTAAGAGGAACTGCCTGGGACTCTGAAAGCCCTTTGTCACAGTCAGTCACAATCCCTGCTGGGTTTTACAGCCAGAAGTTATGGGGACTTCTCTTTCTGGCACTTGAATTCTGGATTGAGGGGCCTCCCATAGGGATGGCCCCCCTCACTTTTCAGGGGGAACTTCCACAGCTTCGATATCCCTCCCAATTTTCTGCAACACAAGAATGTGGAACCAGCACCTTCTGTGTCTCCTCCCCTCCTACCAGTCTTATTATGTCTTCTTTGTATTCTTAGTTGTAGGCCTTCCATTAAGCCAGATTCTGGGTGGCTGTAAATGATGATTGTTCTGTAGCTGAGTTGTAATGCTGATGTGGTTGTGGGAAGTTGCAAGCACTACATATACCTATTTGCCATTTTGACTGAAAGCCCAAAACTCTGAAAGCAGTTCAAAGTTCAACCTTTTTTTTTTTTAAAGATTTTATTTCATTATTTTTAGAAAGAGGGGAAGGGAGAGAGGCAGAGAGGAAGAGAAACATCAATGTATAGTTGCGTTTCACCTGCCTCCAGCCACAGACCTGACTGGAGACCTGGTTTGCAACCTGGTTATGTGCCCTGGCTGGGGAATTGAACCTGAGACCTTTGGGTTTGCAGGCCAGCACCTTATCCTCTGTGCTACCAGCCAGGGCTGATAGCCACAACCTTTTATCTTAAGATTTCTCAAATACGTGTAAGAACATTCCCCAATATCCTTTATACCCTGGATAATAACTATAAAGCTTTTCAAGTTGTTCCCCTGAAGCTCTTCACATTTGATTTAAGCTGAATGGAAGCACCTTAGAGGGAAGAAGAAACCCTTCTGACTTCCAGCAGTGCATCCATAAGAATCCTATGCATTAGCTCCTCTGCCCTTCTGACCAATCCCACCCTGCTTCATCCATGCCTGACAGAGGCGATGACCCTCATAAGGCACTATGGGGCTAGTTCTTTGAACAGTCCTGCAAATAAGTCCTGTAGACCCTTGGTACCCATTATTCAGAGTCGTAGGACCCTGTGCTACAAGTGAGAAAGAGATCCATTTTAAATATCTCGTTACACCCTAATTAGTGTATTCTCCATGAAACTAGTCTGTCTACAATGTTTTCCCCCCATCAACCAGAAAGAACATCCTCAAGCACTGCTTTATAAAGCTTCATGGCTTAAAAGTTCCTAGTGAGTCCCACTACTCACTGAGTTCTGCTACTTGTATTCAGTCTACAGACATTTCATGCTTGGCTCATCTTATTTTTAATACTTAAAAATAAAATCTTTCCCAAGTGGTTCTTGAATCATTACCATTACTTTTTAATAACTGGGAGAAAACAATCTATTAACAATTAATTAGAGTAAATGAAGGGGGACTCTCCCTACATAGATGAAAGTAAACTGTTCATGTTTAGAAAAGATTTACTGCAGTACTTCAAACTGAAAGATAGGCACTTAGAAAAAGCTGAAAATATTTTTCTCAAACTGTGACCAGAAATGATTAAGAACTGTGCAGATTAGAAGCACAAATAAGGAGCAATAATCAGCCCTGAATAAATTAACTATATGTATACATTATCTTATTCATAAAATGATCTATTGTAATCTACAGATTAGAAAACTAGAATAATAAATAATTTAAACTAGTCACATTCTTATTTTAGAAATTACTGTCATGTTTTATAATGTTCTTTTTCTCTAACCAGTTATTTGTATGCTATACTTACTAGGAAGCACCATATAGATGATATATTTTGAATATAGCCACATAAAGAGTGTTTTACTAATACATAATAATGTGGTAGAGTGTTCTGGGGTAGAAGAATTGAGAACCACTTTAATCAATTAATAGATTTCAAAGTAAATGACAAGAGTTTCTCAAGCCTTTTTAATTTAATGTCTGTAGCAAAATTAACTGATGAACAGAGATTGACAGAAAGGAAAAACTAAAGAAAATAATATGTCTTATGGTCTTAAAAAAAAAGTAAAATGCAGATGCCTGAAGTTAGCTAAAAACAGAGGAATTATGATTCTTATTTTTGATGAGTCATAATGTTCAAGAGGAGGGGTGTCTGATTATGGAATGAGGTTGTTCTAATTTCTTGAGGTCTTTTAATATATTAACGTATCTATTCTTTTCCACTTGAAGAAAGAAATGATCTGACCTCTGAGAGGCACATTTTCAATAAATTCCATAAAACAGCAGGAGAGGATGCAGATTGAAAATGCAGTTCCAGCATCTTGCACTTTAAAAAGCTTTTAAAGCCTGTCTCATGCATTTATCTTTTAACAAAGATGAATGCACAAGACACTTCGTATTCTACCCTGCTTGGTAAGGCAGTGATAATGTTAAATCAATGGCACAATGATCAAAAATGAGAACAAGATCGATATTCAGATCAATTGAATTGCTTTAGATATTAAAAAGTAATTATTCCGGGACAAGTCCGCATTGGCAAAAATAAGAGTACATCTGCCTTGTCTAATAACTTTCGCTTTAACTATTGACAAACTCAGTTCACAAATAAAATAACAAATTTGGGGAATTGTATTGAACACAAAGTTAGCAGAAAATGTGTCTGGTATAGATAAAAATACAATTATATTATTTCATACATAACTCTGTAAGGGAAGATCCCTTGCCCCCCTCCCCCAATAGGAGCAAGTCTAATTTATTATTACATTTTGTCATAAAAAGCAGACATTTGTGTAGGGAAAAAAGGAGGCAGAGGTTCTACCCACGCATAAAACAGAGCTGCTAGGTGGCCATCACAATGCGTGCATCCACAGCTGCAAGCAAGCGGCACAGTAGGTAGAATTAGAATTGGTTCCCTACTATAAGGAACTTTCGTTCTGGTTAGAAAGCCAACCCTAAACATATGAAACAATGTGAGAAGACTTATGAGCAAAATAATGTAATGAAAGCTAACTTTTATTGGCAGTTTCTAATGAGCCGGACACAGTTGGAAACACTTTGTATGATGCGGTGTGTTCCATTGGCGGGCTGCCCAGAACTGTGTTGCTTAGTGATTTTGCGCGGCCAGCACCTACCTGCCATAAGAGTTGCTGCAAACTGCTAAAGGCTATCCAGCTCTTAAAAAAAGAAAGAAAGAAAAGGAAGGAAAGAAAAGAAAGAAAAGGAAGGAAAGAAAGAAAGGAAGAAAGGAAAGGAAGGAAGGAAGGAAGGAAGGAAGGAAGGAAGGAAGGAAGGAAGAAAGAAAGAAAGAAAGAAAGAAAGAAAGAAAGAAAGAAAGAAAGAAAGAAAGAAAGAAAGAAAGAAAGAAAGAAAAAGAAAGAAAGAAAGAAAGAAAGAAAGAAAGAAAGAAAGAAAGAAAGAGAAAGAAAGAAAGAAAGAAAGAAAGAAAGAAAGAAAGAAAGAAAGAAAGAAAGAAAGAAAGAAAGAAAGAAAAGAGAAGGAGAAAGAAAGAAAGAATCCTGCCCTCTATGTAAAGAAAGCCAAGGAACCAGGATGTTTATGCACTGCCACTTCCTTACAGCAAACTGTAGTCAACAGCTGACTGACACAAGAATATAAAAAACACCACCTTTCACCAAAGGTAGGACCAACTAGGTGGTGTAATTTGTATTCACAGCTCCCAGGAGGATCAGGCAAGCACAAGCCTTTTGCTTGCTGAGAGCCCATTTTGCTTAACTTCTTCCTCCAACCCTTCTAGCTTTCCCTTGAGATTGCTCTCTTAATAACTCATTGGAACAATAAACTGCTTCAAGATAGACTTCTAAGGAATCAGACCTAAGGCACATATGTGAACTCATTTAATATTTGAAACCACCTTATGAAAAACTACAGCTATGATACCGGTATCACACGAGAAAACTGAGGCATGGTCAGGTTGAGAACCTGGACAAGGTCACTCAGCTCATCAATGGCAAATCTTTGCTTTGATCCCAGGCATATCTGGCTTTGGAGTCATGCTCTAAAACTCAGCATCCTATGCTGGGAAGGTTTGCTAAGTGAAGGCCGTCACTCTGGGTGGCAGAAAGAGTGCAGGATTTAAAATAATGAGGTTGATTTTCATGTGAGTGCTTTCACTTCATAGCCTTGTACTTTTCAGTTAGTCACTTAATTTTACAGTACATATTTGTAAAATAAGAATGGTAAAAGGAAGCTATTGGGAGGATAAGAGGGGATCAAACATAGGAAGTACATGGCCTAGAGCAGGCCTTCCAGAATGTTAGCAAAATTTTAATTTTGAGAATACCCACATTTCTTTGAAAGAAATTCAAAGACTTTACAACTTGTAAAATGTTTTATTCAATCAGCTCTTCTAGTCTTTACAATAGCCTTGTGATAAAAATATTATTGGGTATATTTTATTTATTATAATAAAATTTGAAGCTCAGGAAACTCAAAGATAACAGAAACAGGATTCAAATGTAAGATATCTAACTATATTATAATATTGTAATACCTATGTACAGTGCCAGGTGGGTTCTAGAAATATTGGGGGGAATACTTTGTAAAGTATATAATTGTCTAACCACTATTCTGTACACTTGAGACTAATGCAAAATAATATTGGATGTAACTTAAAAGTAAATTTAAAATAATAAAAAATTTTTAAAAAATAAAATAAACATTGGTTAAAAGATGATCTTACAATAATTCTAGTATTTTTATCTTTACATCAGTTACTTAAAATAATAAGTGTAACTTGAGGATACTCTAGTAATTACCAGAAATTTTTATTTTATTCTTCTCTTGTTTTTATTTGAAGACAATAGTAATATTTTGAAAATGGTGAGTGCCATTAGTTCTAAAGGAATTCACAGAGGGAAGAAAATATGTATGTGGATTCACAGGTAGTATCAGGAGACAGTTCATGAAGGATTGGGCATTTGAGCTCAATTTTTACTTTTTTAACAAGCAAATATTTGTTGAGTACCACTTGTATTTCAAGCTCTGTGTAAAGTTTAAAAAGAGAAATATGTGGTAAAAGAACAACAATAAGCAGAACCAACAAGTCACAAAGGAAAGAGCAACTTCAAGAAAGTGGGTAATATATTTCAGGAATCTAAAAAAGTATATCTTTCCCATGATTATGTACCACAAGCTTGTAAAGTTCCCTGGGGTTAGATATTTGGGAAAGTATGGATTAGAATTTTGAGGGTCAGATATGCAACTAAGCACCAAAAGTAATTGTGACACGATTCCAACTATACTTCAGGATCTACAACAGGGACAATAATGGATTTGAGAAAGAAGACAAAAGGAAGAAGAGACATTGGAGCTCTAGTAATAAATTAAGAATCCAAGTGAGAAATATGAAAACTGAGAATCAGGTGATAGAATGAGGAAGTAAGGAGGGGCTTGTGAGACTTTTCAAAGGTCAGATTGACAGGATTTGCTGTTTGACAAGCTGAATGCTAAGGGATGCGGAAGAAGAGAAAGTCAAAGTAACTGCAAATGTTTTATTTTCATAACATACTGGTTAAGAAAAGGTCTAACACAAACCTTACCTTCAAACCTGAGTTCTACCAGTTAATTGCCAGCTAACTCTGTTTGCGCAAATTCCTTTTCCAACTTCTGTTACTTTACCTATATTGTAGAATGAATAATAATCCCTGCCTCATTTGGATTGTGGACATTAATGAGTTCTAACAGATGTTTCTGCTGCAGAGGAGTGCTTAGAAAACATTTCATAACCATGACACACTTTGACACAAAGAAAAAGGCAAAAAGATGTGGGTTTGTCTTCTGGCATTGCCTTTCAGTGTTTTTTACCATTCCTTAGTTTGATTTTCACAATTTTTCCCAAAAGGAGGAAGATTTGTTTTTTTAATCCTTTTAAAAATATCATGTAAATAAATCACCATTGATAAGATTAACTAAATCTTCATGCAGGTACTAATCTGTCATTCACATATATCCACAGCCTTAGGAGCTCACACAAAGTATCCCTCACAATGGCTTGATTTCTTCACGGTTCCCCAGCATTCAGTTAACTGAAGTAGCTGAGTTGGAAGAACAAAAATGAAAAAGTATGATGTTTTAATATTTTTATTGAAAAATGTAGTATCATTGATAACATTCAAGGAAGGTAGAAATATCTGAGTAATATACAATTTAAATTTAAAAGCATTTTTTTTCTGACCAGCAGTGTTCTTTTCTCATGACACAATGAGATCAGCAGGTCACTGGTCTTCTGCATCTGTACCTACCTTCATGATCCGTGGGTGATTCTCAGCGACACCTGAAGACAATGGACCATCCTTTCTGAAAAACCACGATTAAATAACAGGCAATGTTTCCACATATTCACCTCCATTTGCAGTATTAGATTAGCTGACCTATTATTGATTTCTCAACTTCTAAACAGACTTTAATTTTTAGAGCAGTTTTAGGTACAGAGCAAAATTGAGCAGCAGAAGGTATAAAGATTTCTCATACACTCCCCAACCCTGCACATAGCCTTCCCCATTATCAATATCTCATCCCATCCCCACCTCAGTAGTACATTTGTAACAACTAATGAGCATCGTTATCACCAGAAGTTCATAGTTTACGTTAGAGTTCACTCTTGAGGTTGCCCATTCCATAGGTTTAGACAGACTTAAAATGATAAGTATCTATCATAATAGTATCACATAGTTTCATTGTCCTAAAAATCCTCTGTGGTATTGATCCTTTATTTTTCTATTTTCATTTTAGTCAGGGTTTCTACTGCTGTCTCAAGAAAACTACTCTCTGGACACATCAATACAAAGTTTCCCAAATATAATAAGGTTAAAGCATGATCAAATAAAACCTGTCTTCTAATTTTTGAGAGTTTTACATGCTATAATGTATATACTGCATACTTTCTCTTAGTTAATATAAATGAATTAAATTTAGAAAAAACTATAGTGAACCTCATGTATGTACTTTAATTTTTTTAATATTTTCAATATGTTTTAGCTAAGAAAATTTTGCTTAGGCAGCAATCCTTAAGTCTAACTTAGTTTTAACATGTTTTCTACTAGATGCCAAAAAATTTTTCAATGAGACATTCAGTACTAACTAAAAAGTGAACCTATTAGAAAAAAAGATTGGTTACTCAGGTGAGACAATGGAAAAGAAAATATAAAACTGTAACGTAAAATATTGTGAATTTTAATCTAATACTTATCAATAAAATCTTCACCCCCAAAGTTGTGATGAGCAAAAATGTCTCAGGACATTGTCGGGTGTTCCCCGGGAAATGAAACTGCGAATAAGGCAAACAAGATAAGTATTAACTTTTTCAATCTCCCTCATAGTTTGTGGACGGACAGGTGATTCAGTTCTAATCAATGAAATATAAGAAAAAATATGATTTTAAAAATTCTGAAGATGTTTGTCCTTCTTAAGGAAGCACTTACCCCCGACCCCACTGGTTTGCTACATTACCTTGCTTAGAACTGAGGCTGCCCTTTTGAACACAAGAAGAAAGTCAAAAACATACCTAATACAGATCCAGCGACCTGATGCTGTGCAGCTCTTGCTCAAAGTCAGCATTTAGCTATGCACAGACTCCTTGCCATGAGAAAATAAAAGTCCTCTATTATGCCACACATTCTAGTTAGGTGCCACTGAAGATATTATAATTGCATGACTGTATACAGGCTATTGTCTTCAAAACTCCACTTCCACAACTTCTGTCATGTAATGCTGTCAACCTTCAGAAGTGGTTGAGAGGGTTAAAAAAGGATAATGTACAGAAAGCAGGTGGGTCTGGCAATGGTAAGAATTCAGTAAATGGTAGCTATTGCCATTTTGCATACTATCAGTTGATGAAAAATGAATACTTGGTCATTTATCCTCATTCTCCCTAAAATAATATCCAGGATTGAGTTCCTAGGGTGCTCTAGACAGGACCAAGTCCCTGAAACAATATTTCTTAATTGAGGTCCAAAGATAACCTCCAAAGACTTCCTGAAATTGTTTTCAAAGAATATAAATGACCCATATACATGAACAGAGTCATTGCTTTCATCAATTTTAGAAGGAGCTCCAAAGAGGTTTACTTGAAAATAGATTGATAATTAGCATTTAGAAGCTTCTTGACTTGGTAAGAGTACTGTAAGTAGTAAATTTACATAGCCTGTTTTTGAGGAAAAATGGTTCAAGGAGGCCAGCAGGAAAATGGAATATGCTTATGACGAACTTACAACATAGGTGGCCTAATAGAAAGAAGGCAGTCTCTACATCACAGGAGTGATGTTAGCTTTTGAAATAACACACCAAATTCTTCAAGAACGTCCCCTCAAAGACTGAGTGCCAAAGATAAGCTTCTTTCTTTAATAAATCTCAATTCCCAACTAAAAAGAAAAATTGGAAGGTGAATGCAATACCGTCTTCTTTTCCAAAAGAGTACATTTGAGTCTCCCTGGAAAACACAATATAAACAATTACATTAAGAATATTTGATTTCATAAAATAAGAGCAAATCTAATTTGGATTGAATTTACCAAGAAAGAATTATGCTTTCCTGCCTAATGCATATATTTCTTTTTTTTTTTTTTTTCCTGGTCTGATTGTTATAGCTTTAAGGATTTAAGATAATTGATCATAAGCTTTAGGTATCCTTTAATAATATTATAACTAACTCATTTAAAAATAAAACCTACCTTTGAAGAACTAATCATTCTTCCTAGTATAAATCTGTGCTTAGAAAAAATATATACTCTTGTTCAGAAGAAACTATAGAAAGAAATGATCACAATTAGAGTGACAGAGAAGGCTCAAGATGAGACAGGACAAGGAAGAGAAAAGCAAGTGATCAATGGTAGAAAATGAATCCGTTCTTGCAGAGCCCCTGTGAATTAGCTGTCTCATCACAACAAATGGGACCTTGAGAGGGTTAAGAAAGGAAGGACAATAAAGTTACTTCTGGAAAATATTTTATTCACCAAGGCTAAAATAAATTAATTTATGCATACAATTAAATATGCTCATTGATATATTATTACAAAGTGTCCATTTTAAAAACTAAGTGACATATTAGAGCCTTGCATGTTATTTTTTTAAGGATTTAATCCAGTTATCTGGATTGTACCTTTGCTACATATTACATTGCCTTAAACAAGGTCATTGTTGAATACCAGAGAGTCTAAGTTTTCTAGATTTGCAAGTAGAGATACTGCAGGAATATTAACCAACTCAGCCCTTCAACAACAATTATCCTTATTAAATAAAATCTGTATCAGCTGAAGCTTGAGCACAAAAGAAATTAGAACTGCTATGGCAAATCTGCAGGGTAAATCCATGGCAGCCACTGATTTTCGCAAGAGAATATTAATCAAGAAAAGTTTTAACTTTATCAACTCCACTAATGAAAAGACATTTTCTGTTACACATCACACAAAGCCTGATGGGGTGAAGGAGTGCAAGCCTTAAGCCTCTAGATTTTAGCTGATGCATTACTTCTCCCAATTCACAATGCTTTTGAAGTGCCTCAGATCTTAAATCAAGGAACTTGCACTACAAAGGAGAGTGCTACAGTAAAATTAACTTGTTCCTATCCTTGTAGATAATATTATTTTGTTTTGTTTTGTTTTGTCTTAGCACCTGAACATGAAAGATATACCCTACTTAGAGAGGAAGACATTTTATACAAAGGCCTGGATAGCTAATTTAGTGAGCAAATAAATTGTGACACAAATCTTCCTGTTCCTTTAACCCATCATCAGTAATTCTAATCAAGCTAGTTTGTTCCTAAACTTGAATTTCATGGCTGCAATTTTTTGTCTTATCGTTGCATTATTTCTTTAATAGAGCCAAATCAAAAGACAGCAGGACAAGCATATTATCAAAACTTAATTTAAAAACAAATAGAATTTCAGGGTCACATTCTCTCCTTTTCCTCTACTGCTGTTGAGTATTAACCTCACTAAGCATCAGGCTCTTCATCTATGAAATGGGGACCCTAATACTGCTCCCCTTATAGGCTGTGTGTTTATAAAATGAAACAGTGTGTGTCAATCAGCCAGCACTCAGTGCCTGACTTATTGCAAGCACACAATACAATTAGTTTTTATTAGTTATTTTCTTACATAGATTAATGAGGGAAAATAATTACCTTCATAAGCTCCTACTGTGATTATAGTATTTCTGTACATGTTGTGAAACGAATCAATGTGATAATGGAGAAAATAAAAGGGAATAAGCATGGCTAAAATAGTCACCTAAATTTGAGTCAGGAGACCGATGAGGAAGTGGGGTCTCTCATGCTTCAGTTCCCAGAAATGCTACCAACTAGCAAACCTGCAGCTCAACTCAGCTCAAGGCTGAATCACAAACATCCTGGCTCAGCAACTGTTACCTGGACACATACTGACTTTACCTCCTTCTTAGCATGGCAACTAGACAATCTACATTCTCCATTTTGAAAGGAACGGATTTGCCAGCCAGTATCTTTCATTTACATATAGGACCTAATTAAAAATAGTAGCTGTAGTTTTCACCTTCCTTATTTGCATACTGGACCTAACCAATCTCTACTCATTTAGCCACCATTTTTCATTTGCAAGGAGAACTTAAATGGGAATAGCACTTATGATTTTCCCCTTTATAAAGCCTGCATTTCTCTCTTCTCTTTGGAGCACAAATTCAATGTTGTCTGAATCTGTGCCTCCAGGATAGCAATCCATTGCTCAAATAAGTGCTCTTTTTTTCTTTTTTTTTTGTTCTTTATTATAGCCTAAACCTTTTTCGGTCAACAAGTGAGAAGAGGAAATAAGTTGTAGCTACACATGTTTACTGAAATACATAACATCTGTACTAAAGTTCACACAGAAGAATATATTTTTAAAACTGTTCAGGTATTTCTGATTGCTTGTAATGACCTGGATGACACACACACCAGATACAATATGAAGGACTGTTTCTCTATGACAGGGCAGTTTCCTTACTGAGACTTATTCCTGTCAATACCAACTCCTGGCTAGAAGAAGATCCGGCAGGCAGTTGGTAAATGCAAGTTCTGACTTTGGGTGGCTCTCTGGAAAGCCTCCACAACAATACCAGATTGACACAGAGGTACAAGTAATGGAGTAAATGGAGCATGATGCCAAGGTCGTCAGTGAAAAAAGTCAAGAGAAGGGGAGAGAGAGAGAGGGAATAAAGAATGCATGTGTGAGCCTAAGATACGTGTTCAACATATACTCAACAAACATTTATTACATACCAACTATTGCTCTAGCAGAGACATATCTAGTATGTATCCTTGAGAAGATCAAAACTGACTGGAATGTAAAAATAAAGGTATGAATTTGTAACTAAGAACACAGTGTTAAAAATACCAGGTGCAGGTGATGACAAAGTTCTGGTTAATATACTAAGAGGTATGGAATATATTAGTATAAAAGAGGGATAATTAAGAAAATGTTAAAATAATGATTTGTGAGTAAAAATGGAGAAAAAGAAAACTCCATTAAGAGGGGATAGGATGACCATGGTGGAGCTGGATATGGTACATGTAGGAGTGAATGAAACTCAAGTGAAAAAAGCCAGGGTGGGGCCCAGAATTTTGAAGCCTTTTCCCTAATGCCCAGGTGTCAGGCCCTCGTTTGGTAAGCACTGGGGAACTACAGACGATGTTTTAGCAAGAAAGCCATAGGGTTGTAGCTTTGTCTTAGGAGAGCACATAGGCAGCTGTAGGGAGTTATTAAAAAGAACAGCACTTGAAAAAAGAAACCACATAAAACCTGACCATAGTTATCCAAAGGAGAAAAATGTGAAACTAAGCTAAGGGGACAGATATGAGAGCTACACAGGACAAGGGAGAAATAAATGGATCACTGGAGATCAAGGGCCAGGTCCAAACTTACGATGATAATAAAGCCAGATCAACAAGTTAGACATGCTGGCATCTGAATGAGACATTTAGAAGATCATTCACTGATGATTTTCTTAAGGCAGAATATCTTGCCTTTTATGAAGTAGCTTAAAAGCACATACTGCTTGCTCCATTTGTTTTTGATTAATTTCTTCAGCAAGTGCTAATTACACAGTAGGTAAAGCTGCCATAGCCCTTTATTTACAAATAGCCTATCTCTCATTATGTGCCAAATACTACACAGAGTTTCATAAATGTTAATAACTGGGTCATGGAGAGCTCAGACATTTGGCCAAGCGTTATTTTGGGTGCATCTGTGAGGGTTTTTTTGGATGAGATTAACACTCGATTCTATAAACTGAAAAAGCAGATTGCTTCCCTAATGTGGGTGGACCTCATTTAATCAGTTGAAGACCTGACTAGAACAAAAAGACAGGGAACTTCTCCTGCCTGAGGGTTGGAGCTGGAATATCAGTCTTTTGTAGGGACTAAAATTTACACTTTTATCTCTCCTGGTTCTCAGGCCTTTGATCTCAGAATGGAACTATAGCCCTTCTTAGTCTCTTGCTTGTTGACAGAAGATCTTGGGGCTTCTGAGTCTGATAATTCTGTGAGCCACTCCCTTATGATACTCCTTTGGTTCTATTTCTCTGGTGGACCATAACTAATACAATTCATTTACTTAGTCTTTGTAAAACTCATTTAAGCAAAGTCCTATCATCCTGATTTTAACATGAAGTACAGAGGGATTAAGTAACATGTCCATGGATACAGTAGGCTAGAGCCCAAATTCAAATCCTAGCACCCCACCCAGAACTCTAGGGCTTCTGCTCGCAATCACTACATAGTACTGCATCCGCTGGCCTCATGTAGGTACATACAGTACACTCAGTGACAGGGGGCAAGAGGGGAAGCATTAGCTTTTATTTTTTTCAATGTATGGTTGCTTTTCACTTGCCTCCAGCCACAGACCTGACTGGAGGCCTGGTTTGCAACCTCGTTATGTGCCCTGGCTGGGGAATCAAACCTGCGACTTTTGGGTTCACAGGCAGGCGCCTTATCCACTGTGCTACCAGCCAGGGCCTAGCATTAGCTTTTAAAGCCAAAATGGTACAAATGATCTAAAATTGTGACAAGAGCCACAAAAAGATTCTCTAGGGTGATGTAAGACCATATTAGAGTGGGATTCTGCCTGTTCTGGATGGGGTTCAGGGAATGCCCCTTGAGAAAGCTCTGTTTTAGCAAGACCCAAAGGACACACAGGACATGTCTGATAGGCAGCAGAATTTCTAAAGACCCTGGAAGGGAGGGCAAGAGTGGCTGATGGTAAGCGAGAAGGGAAGGGAGGGGTAAGAAGATAAGTAGCCCAGAGGCTGGTGGTTTCTAATTAATATCGACATGGATTAAGTAGAGACAAGGAGAAACCTTGGGAGGCTAGGCTGTAGTTATAGTGAACAGTGGCCTGACTCCTACCGTGTTCCTCAGCGAACGGGAGTAGCATAGGCCCAGGTCCTGTTGGTTCATTTTCATTGTTTCTAATTCAGCACAAATCAATGAGTTTGTGAAATACTATAAAAAGTGAAGAACTAGAAAAATGATGACATGTTTAAATATTTCACAAGATCAAATTTCCATGAACATTTTCTACTGTGAATGGATACTCTGCACTTCAGCGTTCAGCCTCTCAAGAACAAGACCAGCTTGTGGGCTGGCATTAGAGCATGGAACACACTCTGAGTGGGAGACTAGGTTGGTAGCAACAATCAAACTGAGAGGAGTGGATGAATTTGAGACCTATTTATGTAGAAAACGAACAGTACTAAATGGATAATCGGATTGAAGGGTTTGTTTTGCAGCTGAGAGAATTGGCAAGAATGACAATTCAATTTTTTGGCCTGAGCTATTGAGTGAATCATGGAGTTCTTTACTGAAAGAGGCAAAATTGGTGGAAATCATGTTTAGGCCAGAGATAAAAGGTTTATAGAAGAGAGAACATATTCAGGGAAAGGGTGTTGATTTTGCAATGACTAATGATTTTGCATGGGTAATATATGGATGTAGAGATTAAAACACTGAAATTAATAAAAATGCATAACAAATAATATGATTAATAATAAACATGTATAAATAACACATGGATAAAATAATAATCATACCTCTGAGTGTGTAACAATTATCAATGCAGTTTAGGCATTGAATTTTAATCACGATGTGGGTGCTATTTTTTGCTCCAGTTTATGGATAAGAAAATAGAGGCACAGACAGCATGAACAATTTATTCAAAATGTCACAGCTGAAAAGTGGATGGCTTGGAATATAAAGAGAGGGGATATGAATACTACAGATTATTTTGCCTCCAAAGGAATCTTTTACATGAAAAATGTAAGCTTAAAATATAAGATTGTATCCCAACACAAAGGGCATCCCAGGAGCAGCAAGTTGAGGAAATCAAGGAGACGGCACCACTGAATCCCACAAATCTCCTACCACAGAAGGGCACTCCATGAAGACAGGGAGTCATAGCAGATTAAGCCAAGAAACACAAAAACAAACAAGACACCCAAAATGGGGAGGAAAAGAAACAGTCCATCACCAAAAGGAAAGGAGGAAGCCCCAGAAAGGCTGCTAAATGAAATAGAAACAATGACTTATCATCAGACATGGAATTCAAACATAACATTTCCCACACTTTCTTTTCATGGAGCAGGTAACTATAAACTTTAAATATAACACTTTGAAGAAAGGAAATCAGAGATAAAATATTTCCTTTTCATTACTTCTCATGATTGTCCCTGTCACACTCAATTTTGTGAGCTTGTTACAATGCAAGTGTTACTGACAAAAAGTATTGTTAGACCTGCATTCGATGTAATGTTCTCACTTTATATACAACAATGGTAGCACTGTCTTATTTAGTAAGTAATAATAAAAATTTATAGTAATCATCAATGAGTTCTAGTAGCAGATTAAAATGCTATCTGTCAGAATCATTGCATAGACAATGGCAGATGGGCCAGGCTAAGCAAAGTATAGATGTACAAGATCCCACATAAACTCAGGGTCCAAACTAAAGAGCAAAGGTAAGGAACCTTGACTCCATGTCTTGTCCAGCATGGGTGTGATCCAGAAGATCATCTTGAAATCTGTCCAAGGGAATAAGGGGTCACTTGGGTGCACATAACCTGAAACTGAGAGGAATTCAGTATGAGATATAACAATCCAACCTAAAACAGCATCTGGAAGATACAAATGACAAATACACATCATAAAGACAAGAACAAAAACAATGAATGGCATATGTCAGGGAGTGATTTGTAATCAATTTAGAAAGGCAGTAGTTGTCAACTTTGTATTCAAATAACCTGGATTGAATAGTAGTGTGGCCACTTATTTGACCTTGAACCATTTACTCAAATTCCCTAAACTTCCTTTCTTCTTCATAGAGGTGGTAGATAACTAATAAAACAATATCTGAAATGTTGTCAATAAATAAGTTATTTCAGGTTGATGACAAAGATGCTGTTCTGACAAGGTCAGGTAAGCCCCCCTCCTTGTGAGCAACATTGCACTGTTAATAGGTATCTAGATATAAATATGTCATTTTTCCAGTCATTTTAACCAGAATATTTTTGGGCTAATGAAAACAGAATTAAACTTTGGCAATATGAGACTAACTCTTTCAGATAAGTCTACCTGTCACTACAAAATTACTGAGCCAGCCTGACCAGGGCAAAGTGTGCCAGAATCTACACCTTACTAATGGGTAGGATGCAGTGTAATTGACACCAAATGATCTCAGATTTGGTATTGTATGTGCATTGTGTGAGCCCTAAGTCCTTAGCCCAAACTTGCCTTGAATCACCTATCCACCTTGGCTGTAAGGTAAACTGGGGGTACGAGAAGAATTAACTTGTCTGGAATTAAGTGTGGGACCTGACAAATATGTGAGACATATTTGTTGCAGGTCAGAGGATCTGTTTCACCATTGGCAGGGTGGATCGGCGCTGGCTGTTGGCAGTAGAGTGCTAGGGAATGCAACGCAGGGAAACTTGACCAGGGCTCTGACAGGCCACAGCACCCGGACCAGCAGAGTCTGGCTCAGCAAGCTGTCTGGAAATTGAACGGGAACCCTGAAAACAGGTGGAAATCTGGGATGCTCTCTGCTTCCAAGAGTAATCTGTGGAAATTTTAGCCAATTTGTGGAAATAGTACGACACTTTTAAGCTAATTTAGAATGAAAGAAAGACTAATTCTGAATCTTTCCTGGCCTTTACAAGGATTTTAAGGGTTACTAATCTGTTTTTGTTATGTTGTTTTGTTTTGGTTTTTGTTTTTTTTTTTTTGAAGATTTTATTTATCATTTTCAGAGAGAGGGGAAAGGAGAGAGGCAGAGAGGGAGAGAAACATCAATGTATGGTTGCCTTTTACCAGCCTCCAGCTGGGGACCTGGCTGGAGACCTGGCTTGCAACCTGCTTATATGCCCTGACTGAGGAATCAAAGCAGTGACCTTTTGCAAGTTTGCAGGCTGGTACCTTATCCGCTGTGCCACCAGCCAGGGCATTAGTCTGTTAATTACCGTATAGAAAGAGTATAAGGGCAACAAAACCTGAAAATGTCTGAATATACTACAGTTCAAGTATTAAAATGAAAAAAGACAGGCTCAAAGGCGTTTCTTGCTAAGTCTAAAATTATTATACGCACCCATACACACACAGTCACTCTCTATGCTATCTCTCACACACACACATGCATGTATACACACATATACTCCTTCAGGTGTGTGTATGTTTATGAAGATTCAGATCAATTGTGAAGTCATTAGAGTCTGTCCTTGGCTTTTCCTTCAACTTTTAGTCTCTGAGGTAGATTATATTTATATTAAAATTATATTTATAAATTTACATGTATATTACTATAAATTATATCAAAATATTTGTATAATGTTATTTAAACTGTGATGGACACAGTACATCACCAGTTAACAAGGCAATTGACAAAGATTATCAGGTAGAAGTACAGAGGTTGTAGTGATAAAGTGCTGTGAAAGAATATTACATAGCTTAGGAGTCTGACAGAACTAACTAACCTGAAACATGAGCTGTGATATTTATTAGCCTTATAATCAAGGACAACTTACTTTAAATGTCTAAGCCTTTGTTTCTTCAGCTCTACAATACAGATCTTTTGAAAGGAAAAAAATAAAACAGCCATAGTTTCATTCTCAAGATTAAATGAAAGTTATTGAGAGTTCTTAGTATGGGAATTTATCTTGGCTCAACTAAAAGAAAACTCTTTGGAGCTTCTTTTCCTCAAATATGAAAATGTATCAGCTTGAAAAGATGTGCATTACCCATTATAGTATAGTTCAGAGGTCCTTTTCATGTAGATGATACTAAAAAAGGTCAAATAGCACGTGGGTGATTGGATGAAATGACATTAAGATTGCTTAGCCTGTAAGTCTACAACCTATGCCAAATTATTCAGCAGCTGGCTTAGAGCGATCTTTCATCAGGTTTCAGGGGTCCTGTCCCCAGGGCTGAAGAATTGTTGCCTAATGGAGCCATAAGAAAGTCTTCTGCTCAAGTAGCAAATGCTTCCACTTAAATTGGTTCAATTAATAAAATGTAATTATTTCAATCAGAATAGTTCAGAGATAAATTATACTAGATTTAGTTGATTTAGTGCTTTAGAGGTATTATTCAGGAATTGTTGAATCTGTTCTTCCATCAGTAGGGTCAGTTTTGCCCTAATGCTGGTTTCCTCATGGTCCTAAATCTGCTGCCAGCAACAGCTGGAAAGCGTGCTTTGTGGTTCATAAACTCCCCGCAACCCCTTATCATTCTCTTCAGTGTAGCTGGGCCATTTCAGGATATGAGCTCACCTCCAGGAGGTTAATAGTCACCAGGGGATTTCCAGCCTCTTTTTGGCTTATACCAGTTAAGAGGCACATTTGGATTAATAAATGAAATTAGCCTTGATGGAAGCACATGACTCTGACAAGGAGATGTTCTAAAGCATCTGCTCTAAAGCAAACAGATGTTCTTAGAAAGGAATAGGGATACAGGGCAAAGATGTGGGGACATTATCTAGATGTTTAAATAAATTTTTCAACCCCAGTGCTCTTTACATAAGAGTAAAAAGATTCTGGAAAACTGTAAAGCAACAATGAAAGCAAAGTAGTGACAGATAGCTATTAAGTACTTAATATCTTCATTACATGTATATAATTATAGTAGAAGCATTTTTTCCCTCTTTTTAAAAAGATTTTATTATTTTCAGAGAGAAGGACAGGGAGAAAGGAAGAAAGGGAGAGAAGCATTAATGTATGGTTGCCTTTCACCTGCCTCCAGCTACAGACCTGGCTGGAGACCTGGCTTGCAACCTGGTTATGTGCCCTGGCTGGGAATCAAACCAGCGACATTTTGGTTCACAAGCCTGAGCCTATCCACTGAGCCACACCAGCCAGGGCAGAAAGCATTTTTTTCTGAGTACTCACTTTGTGACTAGGCTAAGTACTATTTTTAAAGTTTATGTACGTATGTGCCAGGCACTATTTCAATTTTTTTATTGTATTTTTCCATTACCATGTCAGGTCCAGTATTGGGTGTGAGACCACCAAGTGATGATAGCAGGAAGGGCCCCATCTGGGGCTAAAGAAGAACTTGTGCTGAGCCTTGAGAAGGGTTTGCATGCTTTACTGCAGCAATAGGCTAACGACCACAAGGCCAGGCAGCTAAGAGTGTCAGCATGTTCACTCATGGTTTCATCCCCTTTCTAAAGCTGTACTTAGGTTAACGACCACAGAGAATCCAGGCATTTCTGCACCCAGTCGCCTGCTTCTATGCATCCAGGTGCTGGAGGGTGCCAGTGTTCCTATACATAGTTTTTCTGCTCTCCCACAACAGCAATGCACATGCTCTGAGCTCAAAGCAAGGGCAGTCTTATATACACATTGGAACAAAGGAGGCTCTAGTCCAGGAGTTACAGAAAGGGTGATATCACCCTGCTCACAGTTGCTAAGTTAGTTACCTTCAGAGCCACAGTGTTCCAGGGACTCTGGGGATAAGATGAACTCCAAGGCCATCTCCCTGGCTAACCCAGAAGAAGGTCTAGCCATGCATAGACAGGGAACTTCCTCTGCCCTGACACCCACTTATACCCTCCCCAACCTCCCACCCCACAATCACCACACCCTTGTTTATGTCCATGAATCTCTTTTTATTTTGCTTGATCTCTCGATCTCCCAATGACTGACCAAATAAATAATCAATGTATTAATGAGAGAACACCTATATAAAGGGAATATTATAAAATCATCTGTCATTTCAATTTTTTTTCTATAAAATTGGTCTAGAGAGGTTGTAAAAGACTAACTGGAACATAAACCTGGTGATCGTTAAAACAAAGAATAAGGATATCCAGTTGAAAGAAAAGTTTCACGTAACTGTTTTTCTTCTTGGAAAAGTCAAGAAGACTTCGTAATGGGACCTTAGTCATTCTCAATGGCTGGGTCCTTCTTTTCTTGATTTGGTCTTGAATCTACCATACAATGAATGCATTTATTATACCCAGTTTGGGAAAAAATAGAATATGAAATTGAAGGTTGATTGCACATTATTTAGAGCCCACAACCTCGATTGCTCCACAACCTCTATTCTGCCAGAGCTAGGGTTTTCCTGCCATTTCATTCCCAAAGTATATTTGCTCTCCGTCAGTGTCCAATGGCAGTGTGACAGAGTGCTGAGTCTGCAGAAATGCTGGCACGCTGGGCAAAGGCTCCCAAAGCTGATTTCTCACAGATTTTCTTTTCCTGCAGCAATAAGGCTTGTGCTTTGTTTTGTGCAAAGGAGCACATATTCGTTAATATTTCTAAAGCATTTAGAAAAAAGAAAAGAGTCCTATGCAACCTAAGTTTTACTATTAAGTTCTGTTGCTATAAGGATCAAGATAAGTGCAGAAACACATTAAGCTCTCACCCACAGAAGCATTCTCATTTTGCTAAAATTGTCAGGATGCCTGACAATAATAGAATATTGTATTTGCCTTCACACTTGAAAACATTTGATAAAATGGACAAATCAACATCCTGGGGAAAAAATGAGATATTTGTTGCAGTTATAATTTATTTGAGTCTAGATAACATGCGCACAAAGATTTTGCATATGTTGACGACTTCAGTCACTTGAGAATTGCACAGCACAATCTCAATTCTAAGTTCGAAATCCTTTCACTAAAATGGGCACTGGCTTTTCTATATATTGATTTCTCTGTCACGGATGCAACTTCACTTAACCCAAAGTTTCCAACTGACAAGGACAGACCCAATCCCTAAGAATTTCTTAAGGCCCAGGTTAAAAATACCAATCCTCTTGCCCACTTTTCAAAGTACAATCTAACTCTTCAGAGATGAATCTGGAGCATTTGTATTATTAACAAGAGTTAATAATACTTTCTTGTTGGGGTTTGAAACCACCTTCAGCTGATTACTACACCTTCTTTCTGACAGCTACCAAGGTCTTTGTGGTTATCTTATTCCTAAGATTTAGATTAACTTGATTCAAACTATAGGAAATAGAAATTTGTACAATTTTGGAACTTATTTTTCTTCTTTTCAGCCCTGATGAAGTATCTAACCTTTGTAAAAAGCCTTTCTTTCTCTTCCTTGTGCCTTTGATTATTTCTCTATTCCCATCCTCACTCACTACAAATGTTTTGTGATATCACATCAGAAAATTCCAGCTATAGTTTCAGCCCAGCCCCACCCTTTGATTGCTACAATAGCCCTCAGTCTTGCACTGGTAGAGCACTAACTTCTTGCTTTTAACTATTTTAAATCTAGACAAAAGTCTTAACTTCAGCCTTTGAGGATATTCTGTCTGTTCAGTTGAATTTGGTGTTTTCACTTTGTCTGCTTGTACTGTTTCATCTCATTTTCCTTTAAAGTACTGTCAATGTATCTTTGTTTTATTTATTTTTATCCACCTTTTTATTCTTTTCTTTTCAAATGTGAAACAGAATGTGCCATCATTAGATGAAGCATCAGGCTCACTGCCAGCATGTGCCGGCGCAGTACCATCAGCCCCAATCACAAACTAGGACCCTGTTGGTGCAACAGTGTCACCTCATTATCCAGACAATTCAGATGTATCACGGTAGAGAGAAAAGTGTGTATATCTAGGATAAGAAAGCTCATTTAATCCCTGTTTGGATTCTGGCTAACTATGACCTGAAACAGGGAATTTACTGACTCAAAAATGAAAATGATAATGGCTCAACCTATTAATATTCACACACGGGATGTGTGAAAATTAACCTAGAAAATCTCAACTAAAATTGGAGTTGGAAAGGCCTGTAGGTAAAAGCTCTCAAACTCTAGCATTTGTCATCAGTTACCCCAAACGGGAAGAAAATGTCAATTACAAGATGAGTTAATTCAGTTACAGACCCCAACCATAACAGACATAACTTGTACCCCAAAACTGAACAGTACTTCACCACTCTAGCAGGAGGAAAGGTGTTCTGCTAGCCCAGCAATACGCTTGGCTAATGGAAACATCACAGCACAATCAGTGAGAAGCTGTTCTTACTTAAGCTCTTACTTTCTTCCAATAAACTTTGATTTTTCTTTTCTTTTTGATTTTTTTCTTGCTGAAAATGTTCTCATTTTCCTTCCTTTCTGTGAAAGCCTCCTGCATTGTATAACCTCAAAGTATCTCTCTGCTTGCGGGATGTGATGCTGCCAATTCATGAATCATTAAATAAAGCCAATTAGATCCTCAAATGTACTCAGTTAAGTTTTATTAACAAATGGTTGTCAGGACCAGCTAAATCATGGCTCTAAACATGCCTTGAAAACTGTCAAGTAACTGTTGCTCATTTGGGAAAGACTATAAACTAAAGTCATGGTTTTAACGTAGAGAACCACTGGAAATTGATCCATTATTTCACTGTTTCCCTCAAAATAAAGAAGAGATCAGGTGGAAAAGTATGGAGAAGAGCAACCCTTCAGTGGACAAGAAGCAAGACTGTGTGAGGGCCCAGCTGAAGCCAACACAACAGAAAGCAGAGTAGAAAGAGAAATTTTTCACTGGAGCCACTGAATTAGGCTTGGATTGACCCAGAGCCACACCTTGGTACCTTTCTGATAAGTGAGTCAATACAATATTTGTTGTAATGCTGGTTTTAGTTAGACATTTCCTCACTCTCAACTCAGGGAATCATAACAGATCAAGTGCCTGTGTTCACTGTAAGTACTAAGGGACTGTGCTCGCTTCTAGGATGTAGAGAGAGGAATTTGAATAATTTGATTTGAGATTTGTTTTGAAAGGAGGGTTCGCTTTTCTATAAGCATATTTAAAATTTGCAAATATGTTCAGACAAGTCAATTTAAAAAGGACTAACAAGCACCCCCCTGAGGGAACCTATACTTTAGAATGCTCTAGAACTAGATCCCTAGGCAAAATGTTCTTTATGACAAGAATGTGGATCTCAGAAAGAGCCATTCTGTTGTTGACCATGACTAAACATCTACCCTATTTTTCATCTTGTGCTTTGTGCAGAAATTTTTACCTTACTGGGAAAATATTTGAGAACAATGCAGGCCTTTGTCAGCTGTATTGATCTGCAGATAGTCTTTGATTCTATAGACATGAATCACCATGAGACAAGCTATGTGATCTCGGCACAGATCTCAGAAGGTTCTTTCAAAATCTGGACCATAATACCACTGTGAGAATCAGAGCAGGTAGGAATGGACTCTCGACATTAAATTCCAATCAAAAGCCAAGAAAGACACTTGTGTCCTAGCCCTGCTTCTTCTTAATTTATTTCAAAATAATGTGATAGAGCTTTAAAATGATCTGAATGAATACCTTCCTGCCACAGGAAATAAAAAGACAAGCACCTACTTCTGCGCTGATGACATGGATTTCTCATTAAGTTCCGGGAGCTGCCTTAATAAGCTACTAAGCCTGCTGGCTAAATACTGTCAGTTTAATATCCACTGTGCCAAAACCAAAATTATTTTAGACAGACACTCCAACATGCAGATGAAAAATATGAGTGAAGTCCATCTAACAGGGTTATTAATTTAGCTATCTGGGCTAGTGGTAGGGGTGATAAAACTTGTAGTTAAGCAACCTGGGAAGCTCAAAAAATCAATTTATGACATCCTTATTGAATAAATAGATTCCAAGTACCAGATGCTGTACTAGGGAAAATCTGAGGCTTCTTAGTGATTAAGATTCAGTCCCGGCCCTAGAGAAACTTGCATTCTAAGGTGGAATGACAAAATTATATAAACTCTATGTAGTTGTATGATATAGCAACTAAGGTCAAAAAAAAAAAAATCAAACTGTTGCTAACACTTGCTTTGATCAGACAATGTGTAGCAACAAATTATGTGTTTTAGTTTATAGTAATATACAAGTTTAACAAATACCCTTAACTAAAATCAATTTAGCTCTTTAGTAAGTTTTGCATGTCTTTTTGCATATCTTTCTTATTTCTAGTATCCTCAATTTTTATGTTAATTTAAATATTTTGAAGAATTAATAGCTTATGTTGTGTCTCTGTTTAAGGCTCCCTTGCAGAATCAGGTCACCATTTGCTAACTCATATTCCATTCAGTAAAAACTGAATGAAGAAGAAAACTCATTACAAATAGGGGAAAGGGTAAAACAGCCCACCTTGTGGTGCTGAAGGCCCAGCCATCAAGTTTAGTGCAAAATCATTTGGAAAAGTGATGTTTGACTAAATTTCTCGTGGTATTCTCACGTGGCATTCAACAATAGTGCCCACAGGTAGACTCATACTTACAGTTAGCTGAACAGAGGTAACTCATGGATTATGTTTAATTTGGAAACCAACTCCTAAAGGTATGTCTTGGAAAGCTTTTTTAAAAGATTTTATTTATTATTTCCAGAGATTGAGGAAGGGAGAGAGGTAGAGAGGGAGAGAAACATCAATGTTGTTTGCCTTTCACCTGCCTCCAGCTACAGACCTGACTGGAGACCTGGCTTGCAACCTGCTTATGTGTCCTGACTGGGCAATGGAACCCAGTTTTCAGGCCAGTGCCTTATCCATTGTGCCACCAGCCAGGGCAAGAGAAGGTGTTTTTGATTTTTTCCTGTGCAGTATCTTTAACCACAGGTAAGATGAAGCCATGTTTGTATATTTTCAGGATGCAATAATTTCAATGAAATGGTTAACTTTTAGATAGCAAAAATATGATGTTTAAAGTTTTTCTTTAAACCTATGTGTCCTTACTTGATTTAGCAACTAAATATAAAAGTTAAGGTGGGAAGAGACCGCAGTTGATTGTATTTGGAGGGAGGCAATGTGAGGGGCTTTGGCAAATGTGGAACCAATATGAGCTAACAGTACTCTATTATTCAAAAGAAGAAAATGAAGCTGTAGTGTGAGTTTTCTACACCTTTAGTTCATAAAATTAACAAACTCAGCAGTGTGTAAGAAATAGGAGCAGGGGTATTGATGGGCCTCCAAAGCCATGTTTCTAAAAAATGATGAAAGAATGTGCAAGGGTTAGCTTGGAGCGAGGACTGTTTCATTGGAAACCTCCAAATATTTGAAGGCCTATTGTGTGTAAAGGAAAGTAGACTAAGTCTAAAAATTTTCAGAGTGTAAAACCAGGGTCAGTGGATAACAGAGAGGCAGATTATGTCTCCATACAAGGAGGAGATTTAAAAAGAGAGAGCCTGTATTTTGTATTTTACTGATATCAATATCATAAAAATTACTCAACCCCTTTACCTAAATAGCTCACCATACAATTTAGAAAGCAACAGGCTTACAGACTTCCTATCAAATCTCAATATGAGCCTTATGATAGAATTGGTGTCAGTGCCCGACCCATGTCTACTCATCAGTTGATTTTTTTCTCTCTCTCTCTTTCTTGCCAAGGAATTAGGCTCAGCCTGCTGGCAGTGTGAGGCAGAAGCCTACAGAGTTCAAGTCCTGGGAAACAGGACTAAACCAATAATAAGTGGGGAGCCCATGGGTTTGTATTGTTTGATTTTCTTGTCTCTCAATATGGGGTAACTGTTGAGTATTCTGCACTGTCTCCCAGAGTTTCCTAGGAGGACTGAATTCCAGTTGTCCATAGTGGTAACTGGCTTGACAGTGACAACTTTGATTTCTTCTCCTTTGTTGTCCCAAGTACTGACTTCCCTATCAATGCTTCCTGGGGTCACTTCCATAGACTACTTGAGCTTGAATTCTTATTTCTGGGCTTGTGTTGGTGAGGGAAACTCAAAGATGGAAAAGCAATGTGTGCTGGAAAATACTTAGAAACCATTTATCTGATCTATGTAAAGAAAATTTCTATGCTTTGTCCCTAAACTCAAGGAGGACACTTATCTATCTATCTATTTATTTATTTTACCCCTCAAAATGTTTTAATATATTTTGTGTACAAAACTGAATTTAAGAGCTACTCTAGAGGACTCTGTACATAGTAAGATGTAACTTTTATTAGAGATCTTATATTACATATTCCAAAAATGATATAAAATCTTCCAAGAGAAAAATATCAAAACCTATTGATTCCAAGGTAAGCAACATAATCAAAATAAAAGCAAAGGTTTTCTTCCAGACAAAAGAATGTGAAAACATTTCAGCACAAGTACAACAGACATTGGAAAGTAATTACAATGTTTTACAACACATTTACAGCACTTGATTTCAGTCAGTATTTGTAAAAAAACAAGGATGCTGACTTCTCAAACACTGAAGTTATAACCCAAATTAAAATCCCCCCCAAAAAGGGAGAAAGTAATGAACTACTTGGTCAACTAAACTCTGTGATAATAATGTAATAACTCTAGGAGGACATTTAAATGATAGGGACTGATAAATAGATTTCTTTTAAAGAAGTGAACATCAGAGAAACTTGATAAAATGTTGAATGGCCATTTGTAAGAAGGCTATGAGAAAATTTCTTAATTGTTAAAGAAGTATGATATTATGACCCATATTTTTTTTTTAACTCTAGTAGTCCATGGTTCTATACTTTGCATTGTTGTTGGTATATGGTATATGGTATATAAATATCTGTCTACCAATTTTATTATCTTAAGTACTAATGATTATGTTTTTTGGTTTTTTTGGTTTTTTTTTGAGGGGGAGAGAGAGACCATCATATCTCACATCCCTGTTCCCACTTGGTATTTTTATCTAGTCCCTAGGAAAAGACTAGATAACATTAAGAAAGTTTTAGCAGCTGATAAAACTCCCCATGAAACAAAACACAACAAAACACAAAACCACAGGAAACAAGTTGAAGTTAGCTGTTTTTAATAATTTGAAAAATAGTTTTTAATACTTCAAGAAGGGACTGATAGGAACCCTTTCCCAAACTGATGAGAAAGTCTGGGGGGAAATAGCTTTTTACTCCAACGATCCCATCAACATTTGCCCTGTGAACAGTGCACGGGTCCAACCAATTATTTCATGTGAAACAGTCCATGTCCTTGACTAATTTTCCTTTTACTTCTATGATTATCGACCTAAACAAATGTTTCCTATTCCACAATCCTTAGTAAGTTTTACCATTATTTCCAAAGTCTACATTTCATACTCTGAACTATTCTCTTCCAATTGTTCTCCATCTGGCAAACGCCCACTCATCTTTCACTCTCCTACTCAATTTCCCCGTATCCTGTGGAGTTTTGCACAGCTTCTTAGGTGGAAATGCTTAGGCCAGCTTTCTCACCAGTAACTTTCTTCATATATTTATTCTAGCTCTTGTGATCCATTATTTACTTGTTAGTCTCCACATCTAGAAAGAGAATCCTTTTTGGTAAAATTCATTTTGTTCATCTATGTCTTTAGAATCCAACACTGAGTACCTTGGACATGTCAGGCATTAAATGAAAACAGTGAGGACAGATGACTGAAGCAATTACATGCAACAAATAAGGAGATATAATGATTCTGCAAGAAAGTCTCACTTGTAGGAATTTTGAACTTAAAAGTGTAGCAAGTTTGTCATACATAAGATAAATACATATCTGAGGAAATATGGAAAGCAAAATTTCTATGAAATAAAGTTAAGGTTCAGTGTAGTGGCATAACCCACCATCACATAACAGCAGATGTTAAGTGTATATTACCACCCAAGTTGTCTTACTCTTGGGAGCATATTCACCTGAAAAAATGTTGATAATAAAATTTAACCTTTTGTATGTGTCACATTTTCATTTATTTTTTTTTTTTTAGGATGATTGTGATGAACACTGAGAGATTCTTAATTATTTTAAGGTCAAAGATGGGTATGTTCACTTTTTTAACTATATTTTTTATTACTTACACTATTACAGTTGTTTTCATTTTTCCCTTTGCCCACCTCCACTCTGCCCTGTCCCCCCACTTCCCCCAGACCACCACCATGCTATTGTCTGTGTCTATGGGTCATGCATGTATGTTCTTTGGCTAATCTATTCCTCTTCTTTCATTCAGTCTCTCCCTCTCCTCTCCCCTCTGACAGCTGTCAAATTATACCATGTAGCTATGCCTCTGCTTCTATTTTGTTCATTAGTTTATTTTGTTCATTAGATTACACAAGTGAGATAATATGGTATTTATCTTTTACTGACTGGCTTGTTTCACTTAACATAATAATCTTCAAGTCCATCCATGCTGTAATGAAGGTATTAGTTCTTTTGTTTTTACAGCTGCATATTATTCCATCATGTAAGTATACCACAGCTTTCTTATTCATTCATCTACTGATGAGCACTTGGGCCATTTTCAGATCTTGGCAATTGTGAATAATGTTGCTATGAAAAGAGGGGTACATATATTCTTTCAAGTAGGTGTTTCAAGATTTTTAGGATCTATTTCAAAAAACGCTGGGTCTAAAGGCAGTGCCATAGACTTCTGGTCAAGATGAAGACATAGGTCAACACAGTTCTCCTTCTTGCACAACCACATTAAAATTACAACTAATCTATAAGGCAACCATCACTCAGAACCATCAGAAATCAAATTGAATGGAAGTCTGACAACTATGGAATTAAAGACACCACATCCATTCAGACTGGTAGGAGGGACGGAGACACAGAATGGCTGATCCTACACCCATGTGTGGTGGACAAACATTTTGGGAGGGGTATCTTGGGAGCAAGGATTCCAGCCCCACACAAGGCCCCTGAACCCAGGGTTTCAGTAACAGGAAGATAAGTCCTTGTAACTCTTATAAATCCTGGCAGCAAAATCCAGGTGGAGTTGAGCTGGTAGAAGAAACTTCTACAGTGCCAAGCAGTTTCTCTTAACACACAGATGCATTCAGACTCAGTCCCTCTGAGCTCCAGCACCAGGGCAGCAGCTTAAAAGGCACCAGTGACAGACAGGGAGGAACAGAAGTGTCTGGCTTCAAGGCAAGAGACGGGAGACACCTTTTCCCCAGACAGAAAGGCAGGTAGAGGCCAATGTCCCTTTTCTGAACCTGCCCCTTCCTCCCACAGAGCCACAGAGCCAGCCGGTGGGTGCATATCTGAGACTTCATCAAATATGGCCAACACTGTTTGACTGTTTGCTCCCCACTGATGTTCCCATGAGGCTCTGCCCCACCCAACTTATAAGCCCACACAAGCTGTTAAAAGTGACTTTTCCACATGAATGGCTGGTCTTGGTTCCTGCTTCACAGCTTCCTAAATCCTCTCTAACAAGCTGTGGCTGACCTCAGCAAGCAGCCAGGCCCCTTACCACTGGTTAGGTGGCCCCAGGCCCGGCACTAGCAGCAGCCAGCCTAGCTTCACAGCTTGGCTTCACCTGGGAACCACCAAGCCCAGCACAGGAAGCAGCCTTCTGCACATTGCTTTATGGCTCATGCTGGGTGGCCCCCAGATAAAATACAGGTGGTTGCTGACCTTTGCCTGCACCACCCAGGAAACCCCAGAGCCAAAGCATCTAGCGGGCAGCTATAGACCACATTGGAGCATCACCATTCTGCCCTTACACAGATGATCTGCCACAGAAGGCAAAGGTTGGTGGTCAGTGGTCACAGCCAGTCCTTGAAGCTAACTGGCCTGGGTAAATCCCTCCCATTGACCTGCCAACAGCAACCAAGGCTCAACTGCAAGAAGAAGGTGTACTCAGCCCACACAGAGGGTATACCTCAAGTAGACAGTTTGGGTGTTAAGGGACAATATGACACTGGGACCCTATGGGACACCTACTATATTAGGCCATGCTATCAAGACAGGAAGTCATAGCAGCTCCACCTAACACACAGAAATAAACACAGGGAGGCTGCCAAAATGAGGAGACAAAGAAAACGGCACAAATGAAAGAACAGAAGAACAGGTCAAAACAATAGAAAAATAACTAAATAAAAAGGAGATAAGCAGTCTGTCAGATACAGAGTTCATAACACTGGTAATAAGCATGCTCGAGCAACTTAGTGAGGACCTCAACAGCATAAAAATGGTCCAGTCAGACATGAAGGATACACTAATTAAAATAAAGAGCAATTTACAGAAACCAACAATAGAGTGGATAAAGCTGAGAATTAAATCAATGATTTGGAACATAAAGAAACACAAAACAACCAATCAGGGGAAAAAGAACCCCTCAAAAATGAGAATAGTGTAAGCACCCTGTGGGACAACTTCAAGTGGCACATGTTTGCATCAGATGACTGCCAGGAGAAGAGAAAGGGCAAGAAATTGGAGATCTATTTGAAAAAATAGTGAAAGAAAACTTGCCTAATTTGATGAAGAAAATATACATGTAAGTCCAGGAAACACAGAGAGTCCCAAACAAGGTGGATGTAAAGAAGCTCACTCCAAAACACATCATAATTAAAATGCCAAGCATTAAAGATGAAGAGAGAACCTTACAAGCAGCAAAAGAAAAGCCAGGACCTACAGCCAAGGTTACTCTATCCAGCAAAGCTATCATTTAGAATCAAAGGACAGATAAAGAGCTTCCCAAACAAAATAAATAAATAAAGATGTAAAAGGGGGGGGGAGAGCAAAACTATGAACAATAAAGTGGCAATAAATATGTACATATTTATCAACAATTGAATCTAAAAAACAAACTAAGCAAACAAGAAGAACAGAGATGGAATCATAGATACTGAGAGCATTTTGGTAGTTGTCAGATGGGAGGGGGTGTAGGGGGATGAGTGAAGAGGTGAGGGGATTAAGAAGTATGAATCGGAAGTTACAGAATAGCCATGGGGATGTAAAGCACAGTATAGGAAATGGAGTAACCGAAGAACTTACACACATGACCTATGGACATGAACAATGATGTGGGGATTGCCTGAGGGAGTGGGTAAGGGGAGAAATTGGGGAAATTGTAATAGAATTAGCAATAAAATAGAATTTAAAACAAACAAACAAAAATGGCAGTTTAGTTCCATTTTACCTTTTTTGAGGAAACTATAATTTCCCCAGTGGCTGCATCTATTTGCATTCTTCTAACAGTGCAAGAGGGTTCCTTTTCCTTCATATCATCTCCAGCACTTGTTGATTTATTAATGCTAACCATTCTGGCTAGTATGAAGTGACATCTCATTGTGGTTTTAATCTCTTGATTGGTGGCATTGAGCATTTTTTCATGTGCCTATTGGCCATCTGTATGTTCATCTTGGTGCCTTCATTTATATAGCAGAAGGACAACTAGTATTTACCAAATGCATTTATTAATTATTATGCATTCTGTAACTGGTTGCCTCTCTCCATTTTTTAGCTAGCACCTTACTATTAAAATGTTTTGCATGACTCCCTCTTTCCAATTGCTATCTTCATATAAGAAATTAAGCAATTTGGTTAGGTTTATCTGTAAACAAAATCAAAATAGTCTGAATTATGTTCACTTCAATGTATTAAAATTGGAGTTTTACTTGGAACTTTTCTTTATGATTAGTAGGCTATATTGCCTGTGTTTTAGTCATGGCTGCCTCTACTTGTATTTGATATTGGTCAAATTCTAACCTCCAGATTACTGAAATATAATGTTTTAAAATGGCTATTGCTATCATGCATCAAAATGAAGGGAAGGCCCTGGCTGGTAGCACAGTGGATAAGGCACTGGCCTGCAAACCCAAAGGTCGCAGGTTTGATTCCCCAGCCAGGGCACATAACCAGGTTGCAAGTCTCCAGTCAGGTCTGTGGCTGGAGGCAGGTGAAACGCAACCATACATTGATGTCTCTCACCCTCTCTGCCTCTCTCCCTTCCCCTCTTTCTGAAAATAATGAAATAAATTTTTTTAAAAAATGAAAAGAAGACATTGTTATTGTAGTCGCTCAGACAGAATCTCCTGATTTGTACACAAAGGTGAAGTTTTTGAGTACCAAGATAACAAAACATAATTAACTCCTTATGTCTAGATTGAAAAAACCTATTTGTTCTGAATAAATGCCAATTTCTTTGATCATTGAAAAATCCAATTGAAAACTAAGATCTATATATTGGCATAAGAGCCAATGAAGTTTACATGACATGATTGTTAAAGTTTCACAAATGTGAATGCAAATACGAGCAATATTACATAATGGCAGCATTATTTATGAAACTAGGCTATGATGGTATATGTTTTGGGTTTTTTTCCTCAAGAATTCTGACTAAGCTATATCACTTAGCAGCACAGTGTTGTTATTTCAAATGTAAAAAGTAGGTGCTATGTGGGGATATTTGTTGAATTGGATACAATCTGATTCAAGAGTATCTTAATCAGTGGAATTTATGTAGCAGCAGTATAACACCCTTATGCTATTGATACATTCAGTGTTATTTGGGCAGTGGAACTGATGTATGCTTGTTGATTACTGAAGTGAGAGGCAAGCTGCATGTTATGTGTTACTTTCTCAGCAGATAAAGAACACTCGAAACATTTTACCACAGATGAAATACTATGTCCCCTGAGCAAATCACATGACTCTCACTTCCCTAACACTTACAACACATGTCACAAATGGATTTCAAGTATATCTCACACTTCTGATATGCTTTATAATTTTGTTTATATATTCAAACCATAAGGTGTTATAAAACAAGTTAGAAGAATGATGTTTATTAAGATTATATAGATAACTCTCATTTAAAGGAAGATGTACATGGGCAAACCAAGAACATGTCTCTATTCCATTCTAGGTCTAAAGTTGGTGTTAAAGAATGAAATGTTCATCTGTAGATCTTCTTTAGTATTTTAATGTTTTGCATGCAGTTACACTATATTTGAAGATTTTAATAAGGGGAGGTGAGACCTTTGGTTCTTGAAATGCTTTGCTAACTTAGTATATATATAAAGTTCAGCACGCAATTGACAACACAATCAATAACAGGGAGTATGTTTTAATAAAGTGACATTATATGTACCAAATGTTATACACATTTCTCATCTATTGAATCCTCATAAAAATATAAGCTATACATATATATTGTAACATTTACTCTGGATATAAGGAAACTGAGACTTAGCGTGGTTCAGTGACTGGCCTGACATCACAGAAGGTAATGCAAGGACCTGAACCAAATCTGCTGTGCTCTCTGTCAGGCAGGTGACGCTGACAGCCCAGTACTATGCCTGAAAATAATATAATAAAGATGTGCTTTAGAGTTTTTCCACTCAAGTGTTGTTTAATATTCATTTACAGAAAAGGGTAAAAATATGTCCAATTATTGTATGTAATTGTGCATATGTAAGACTGTTTCAGATTTACTGATAGAAATATAGAGGGGGGAAAAGTGAAAAAAGAGCCAGGAAAAGGTAATCCTGGACCTATTACCGTGTGGAGACAGTACTTAGTCTCACATTAGGACCTTGGGGAGCTTTAACAAAGAATGACACTCCACAACCAAATTGGCAGTATCCTCCCTGGATCATCTTGTTAGCATGCTCTTGAAGGGCATTCTGACCTGTGTTGCTCCAAGTATCCAATAAGCATCAATTTTCTACCTTGATTTTTTCTGATTATTGACAATTTTCTCTGCCAGGACTGTTTGGATGAAGAGAGAAAACTCAGTGTGATCAGCCAGGTTAACAAAGTGTGAATATTCCAGTCAATCAGTATGTACCTCATTAGTATTGTTCTCTCTTGTAATTCATGAAAGGATATCTTGCAATATACAAGAGAATTTTCCATACAAGGTAGAAAACATTTTATTATTTGGTCTTACCCACAACAAGGCTTGTAAGATTTTATGATCAAAATCAAAATGACTTCTTTCTCTGTCTCTATTACCAAATCCCTCTCTAATGTTTTTCTGATCTTTCCACACAGAGAAGTAGCAGTTTTTATTTCATCAACCAACATAGTATAATTATTTAATATTTTAAATCTTTTTCAGTTATAAATTTATTATTCACAGAAAATGAGCAGCCATAAAAATCTTGGAAAGATCATTTCCAAAGCACAGGCTTCTAATTTATTTTCCGACATGATTACTTATTTGTTAATAAAACAAAAAGCTGTATTTATAATTTAAAGTAACTAGTAGCAAATACTGTCATTTGAAACAGCAGAGAATGTGCATTTCATTATATATTTTTCTAATTTTGGCTAAGATCTTGGTCTTAAAATAGTGTTGAGATTGGAAAATCACCCAGAATGTATTTAAAACCATAGGAACATAAAACCTTACAAGATAATAAAAGCTTAATGTAGACTAATGCTTGACTATTTAATCAACAAGTAAACTGTGTCTCTGAAATAAAGTGTCATCGTTTATAAAGTGACTTCACAAGTCTGCTCAAAATAGTGCAGATAAATGGCACTACATAAACTCTTTTTAAAAAATTAAAACAGTGAATTTCTATTGGCAATTAATGCCAAACTTATTCTGCCTACAAAAGAAAGTTAAAAGTGGCATTTTCTTGGGTTCTACCACTATCCCTTATTTTTCTTCCAAAATGCAATTGTTAATCAGCTTCAAATACTCACCAAAAATATGTTCATATTGCTTACTTTTACCTATTTAGGTATTTTTAACAGGATTTTGAGATTTTGAATAACTGAAAAAGAAGGATCTATTGCATGTAAGAGGTCTATTTTTTAGACAATAGTCTTCAAATAATTTTCTGATTTTTCAATTGTATTCTAAATATTTTATATAAACTTCTTTTGCTCAGCTACAAAGCTCAAGAAAAATGCGATAGATTGAATGTTGAACCAAGAATTAGAATGTCTGTATTTTTATCAAGATTGCTCTCAACAATTCTATAATATTTTACTAGAATAATTCATATTTAAGTGCATTTTATACAAAATGGTGTTGATAATATTTATGAAATTTTTCTTTGATTTTAATGTACATTTTGATATCTAAAAATTCTTAAATCTTTATAAACAGGGAAATTTATATTTACATTTGTATTTGAGTATATTAGCTATTTTAGAAGACATATATGATAAATTTTAAATTTAATTTTAGGGATATTTTTTGAGATGGTGTCTTAAGAGATAATACTTGAAAGATAAACACCAGTTTGTATGTGCCATCAAAAAGCTCTTTAAAATGTTATTAAAGTGTAGTGACAAACAATAGTTTATTGAGTTGATTGGAAGGGTCTTATATGTGTCACTGGTACCAATTTTAGGTCCTTATTAGGTTCTTTTAACAGTTTCATCAATGGTCAGGAGGAAAGAGATGTTAATTTAATTCTTGGAGTCACTAACTCCAAGAATCAATCTATAAAATGTCAATTGAAATACACAGTCCAAAATGTTCAGAAATAAACTTTGAAACAAAAGACTTCTCCAGACTTTGTTACATCAACAAAACAGTCATGAAATAATGTTTTAAAATTTATAATGCACAAAGAAGTGGAACAGTTTAGTCAAGGAACTAGCATGGATGACCCCATGGACATGGACAACATGTGGGATTGACTGTGGGAGGGGAGATGGGGAGAGTGGGGCAAGGGAGAGCAGTGGGGGGTAAATGGGATAAATGTAATATAACAACAATAAATTTTTTAAAAAGAAAAGAATTTATAATGCAAAGATACCATTTCCTAAAATTTCAAGGAAATTGGACAAAGGTGACTTCTGTTTAAAGTTGATCAATATTATTAAATTTTTATGCATAGATATTAAAGCAAAAATTTTATTAGGTGGACAGAACATTAGCAGGCAGATCATTAAATTCATGTTTGGAACATGAAACTCCTTTGTCCATGACCATCTGCTTTCCTTTCCTGCTAAGTGCTTTGAACTGTAGAGCCAGCTTTGCTTCACCCTTCGAAGAGCAATCCTGACTATAGCTTGTGCACCTGAAAGAAGTTCCATCCAACACTCGAAAAAGATGGGCAGTTCGTGTACTTGCTGTTAATCTGGGTCTGGCCTTGCAGCTGATTTGTGTGGATGAGTTTCTGTCATCTTACTGAATCTCACTTGAAGCTCTTTCCCACATTTCTCCCCGGTGCTGTTTTTAGTCTCATCTTTACAATTTGGCATGAGTTTCCCCATCTTTTTCCTAGCCATTCATCTTCTTCACAGCCTGAGAACTGTCAATTTTAGTTTCTAAATCCCAAATTCTACTTTATGCTGACAGATATCTCTGACACCACTTATCTGACTGTCTATCTGCTTCCCTGGGTATCAATATTTTTAGCTGCTCAAGTATTCTATTTTTCTTTGTTTTACCTCTTTGCTTGTTGGAAAACCTATTATTCAATCTAACAGTAACCGCAAATGATGAGAAATATATACACAGCTGGAATTAATAAACAAAATTATAAAAAATGCTTCTCTAATTTTAATTCAAAGATAGAGTGAATTTTATTTCACAATTATCATTAATAGTACATATGAATTTAAAATAAAATATCCCACATTAAATAAAAGCAATTCTAAATCATTGTAGCACATTTATTTGCTATTAGACAAATCTCATTTACTAATTTAATTTTATTAGGGAAATAAATTCATTGGTTTTTATTATTTTAATCTGTACCAGTCCTCTTAATATTCGGTTTAGGGCAATTTTCTATCACATTCAGGTTTTTTTTTTTTTCATAATAATTAGAATTTTGCACTCAATGTTATGTATTGGTGCTATTTTAAAAATAATGAAATAATAGTAATAATTTTGCTTTTGGGAAAATAAAGCAGAAGAAATATTACATGGCTCACATGCTCATGCTGGGCACCTGCCACTGTATTCTCATCCTTCTGCCATGCCCGCTGACCTGAAGAGAACATTTCTTGCCTTGGGTATGAGGCATATATGACTGCTTCAGTTCCCTATGAAACTCTGATTCTTGGAAACCTTTTGTCTACTCGTCAAATGCTTTATGAGGCCAGTGCCTTTCTTCCCGCAGACATAACATTTCATTCTTGAACTTTTCCCCTCATATCTATCTAAAGAATCCCTGCTCTGTGACTTCCAAAAGTCTTGATTTTGTATGCAGTGGTGTACTAGTAAATATTTAACACCAAGAAGAGCAAAAACTCTACATTATAGTATTTACCAAGTTAAGGGCAGAAATGTCACCCTGGACAATTTCAAGCTACCAGAGACATCGCTAAATGTGAAGTTAGGAGACAGTTTAGTTATTTATTGCTGCATAACAAGTTATCCCATAACTTAAGAGCTTAAAAAATAGCACAGTGGATAGGGTGCTGGCCTGCGAGCCCAGGGTTTGCTGGTTCAATTCCCAGCCAGGGTGCATGGCCAGCTTGGGGGCTGGGTCTCCAGTCAGGTCCAAGGTTGGGGGCAGGTGAGGGGCAACCATACATTGATGTCTTTCTCCCTCTTTGCCTCTTTAAACTATGCCTCACCTAGCTGTTTAGCATCTCTCATGAAGCTGCAATCAAGGTGTCTGCCAGCGTTCAACTGAGCAAGTATGCACTTCTCAGTCCTTTCAGTGGTGGTTGGAACAAGTCAGCCTTCTTACAGACATCATCTTCCCCTGGAAGCCCTGCCTACCTGAGAGTTAAAAGCAGGTCAGAAAGAGCATTTGTTAGGGCAAATGCTCTACCTCCTGGATGGAGTTGTCCAACTTGCCCTCATTACACCTGAACCTTGACCAGGTAACAAGGACTCCAGTAGCAACACAGAGTCTCAACCCCCAAAACGAAACTCACTGAAGCCAATAGTCTCAACCTGAGACTACAGATAGCTCTCATTCCCAACATTAAAAGGTTTTAAATTCATTTCTTTAATAGTGATGGAACTACCCAACTCAGTTCACCAGCTCACCTTTGTTAACTTTAACTTTGATTTTGCTTTATGAGGTTTTTTTTTCTTTCTTTTTTTAATCTCTTTTTTTACAAACATTGTTTGACTTCTTAAAATTCTGCTCTCTGGGTTTCTGTGATCCAACACTCTTTATAGTGAACACTACAGCTCTCTATAAACTTTTCTCTGTCTTATCAGGCCTCCCTCTTATCTGCCTTTTAAAAGCTGATTTTTCTAAGGATTTTTCTTTTTTGGTCCTTTACTCATTTTACTTTACACATGCTTCATAGATTTTATGTATTCCTCATAAGCTGATTGATAATTCTTGAAGCTTTACTCAGCTCAGGTCTGGTTTCTCTCTTAAGGTTAGACCTTTTCATGAATGTTTATAGTATCTTTATAACCACTGAAAACTGAAACTAACACAAATATCAATTGACTATTAAATGAATGAACAAACCATAACCTAACAATACAATGAACTATTCTTCATTTTTTTTAAAATGTTGATACAAAGTGTAGCATTCATGGATTTCAAAAACATCAAGCTAACTAAAGGCAGCAAGACACAAGAATTCATACACTGTATGATTCTATTTTTATGACAATCTGGAAAGACAAAAATGTAAGGACAGAAAGCAGTTTAGTGTTTTCCAGATGCTGAATGTTCATAAAAGAGATTTACTATAAAAAGATGTGAGAAAACATATCAGGTGATGGATATCTTCTTTAATTTGATTTTAATAGTGGTTATATGACTATATACTTGTCAAGACTTATAAATTTAGACACCCCACAAAAATTATTTTATTTCATATCAATTGTTTCATGTTTTAAAAGCAACATATCAAATATTGAGTGCAATATCTTCTTTTCTTCGGTCTTTTTCTACACCTATAGTTTAAATGTCAACTAATACCAATTACCCAGTTAAAAAGAAATCTGAAGTTATTTTTGATCTCCTTCCTTTCTAACATTCCACACTAGTCTATCACCAACTCTTAATGATATAAATCTCTAAAATATATATTTTTAATTTTAATTATTATTTCCAGAGAGAGAGGAAGGGAGAGAGGCAGAGAGGGAGAGAGACATCAATGTATGGTTGCCTTTCACCTGCCTCCAGCTAAGGACATGGCTGGAGACCTGGCTTGCAACTTGGTTATGTGCCTTGGCTGGGGAATCGAACAAGTGACCTTTGGGTTGGCAGGCCAGCACCTTATCCACTGTGCCACCAACCAGGACTAAGATATGTTTTTAAATTGCATCCCTTCTTATAGCAAATGACCAAGTGTAGACCTTGATCTTCTCTTGCTCAACTAAAGCAAAAATTCACTAAAGTCACTTCTGGAATAATGGGACACCCCATTTCTTCTTTTATCACCAAAACTCATCCTTACATTACCAAAATTGGCACAATTCATCATCCTTCTATTTCCTGACAAAGTCTTTGGTAAGTTTTTGATAGCTACACTTGTTAATATGATCTTAAATGTACATGCAAGGTTTCTGAAGCAGAACAGATTATTACTTATTGAAGAATTCCTATATTTTGCTTTAAATCTAACCAGGATATTTCTCATTTAGCCCTTTCAAGCAGAGCAATTTTTTCTTAGGCTCAGTAAGGAGATATAGTAGGTGTCCTTCTTATTCTCCTAATGCTTCCAGACCATTTTCCCCTTCCTACCAACAAAATTCCATTCCACTGAAGTACAGGTTATTTTAGCTTTTATATCCATTTGCCACTTTCATTTCTGTCATCTCTTGAACCACAAGCTATTTCTCTTCATTCACTAAAAGCCTGAGCCTTTTCACAGCCAAGTCTGTTGTCATTCTCCAATGAGTTACAACCAAATCCCCCTTTAAGGCATCGGAGAAATGATACTGAAGTATCAGATCTAATACATATCTCAAACCAACTCCCTGCCAATCTTTTCACTGTAGCCCAAGCCACTTTCATAATTTTCCTGGAAACCTGAAATGAATCTCATACCAATTTTTGTTCTTCAACTCCTGTGCTTTTCAAATCCCTTCCTTTAAACTAAACCTACTGAACTGACCTGGCCCTTGATCACCTTCTGTTTCAGTACATGACACCTGCTCTCTGGATCTCCAGCTCCAGATCAATGTGCCACAGTCTACAATGGTCTTTCAGTTTTGAGAATATAGTAACCTCTTTGCCTCTTCATTCTGAATATAATTTTCCTTTGAATTTTGTCTCAATCACAAGAATAGATATTTCTTCTTCATAAAGAAATCTCCACCTCTCCTCCCGATTACTCTCAATCATGATATGTTCTTTAGTCCTATCATTGTAAGAATCACAACATATTTCATTTACATAGGTTCACTTGTTTGAAATTGTTTGGTATCTACCTCTTGGTAAGGATGCAAACCCCATGAAGGCAGACGTAATTAAAATCTTCTATATGGGTAAAGACATAAGTAATTTAATTAAATCCCCCAAGAAATTCTGAAGTATCACCTGTTACTTCTATCTCACACTAGCCATATTAGTTGAGAATCAGAAATTCTGAGAAAAAAACTTACGTTGTTACTTACTTCTAGAAAACCCTAAGTAGCTCCTTAAAAGGGCACGCATGGCTATCGATGGTTAGATTTATGCTTATATAATCAATTTCAACTCATCACTCCCTGCTCATGCTATACCTACAGCATTACAGAACTGTTTTAGTACACAAACACACACACATACACACACACACACATACACTCACTCACACACACACACATATACCTTCTTGTAATTTAATGGTTAGGAGTAGTTGAACTTTACACTTATTTGCTTTCCAAGTAATTTGATTTAATTTCTCTACAAAGTAGTCATTTTTAGAGTATTTATTCATAGGCATATGGATTACTTATCAAGCCACCCTAAAATAATAGATTCCTCCAATAACATCCCTACCCCTCCCTTCCTCATGTCACCTCAGAGCAAGATTATGTTAGTTGTAGGTGTGTGGATGAGGGAAAGAATGGATATTTTGAAAACCTCCCCTAGCTTTCTTTTGTGCTCTGCCCTACTTGACTATAGTCACCACTATAGACCCTACCTTCATGGACACTGATATGTTGGAACAAAGTAGAAGAAGCAAAAAAAAAAAAAAAAAAAAAAATCATTTTGCATCTTGAGTTCAATTTTATAATTACTTTTATCTTGCCAGCTAATATTCTTTCAAATTAGTTTATTGTAATTTAAGCAGCTGCCTTTTTGCATTATCTGCCAAATTCATTTATTAATGACAAAAATATTTATAGAATTTCTATATAATATGATAGCCATTCTACTCTGTGCTATCGAAACAAGTGATGAGCAAAAAGTACCCAGTACTTATTTTTAGTGAGCCTAAAGTATATTAGGGGAGTCATACACTAATCATATAATCACAGCAATGATGTATAATTATGCATTAAGATAGGTTTTCTGAGGGAAGTAATCATTGTTATGTAAGAAATATATCATATACTTTTGATTTATATTGGGAGTCAAAGCAAGTTTCTTGAAAAATAAGTGGCTATAATATTAAGGATGAAGAAATTAAAAGACAGGAAGAAAGAGATGTTCCTGATAAAGAGAGAGAAAGAATGAGATGTTCTTGACAAAGAAAAATGGTGTATGAAAAAACACTATGGTTGAAATAAACAGACAGATCCCAGGAATCAGGGTCAATGTAGTGAAAAGTGGGAAACCCAGGTGGGAGGCCATAGACTAACTGTAGCAAGGAGCCAGGCTGTTGGGGTATTCTGGCTATTTTAAAATTTCTGGTTGCAAGGGAAAGATAGGTTATTCAGAAAACTGTTTGTTATTGGCCAATTCAACATTCTAGGTTATGCTGGTTAATTTACACATCAACTTATTTGGACTAACGGGTGCCAGATAGCTGGTAAACATTTCTCAGTGTGTTTGTGAGGGCATTCCTATAAGGGATTAGTTCTTGAATCAGTAGACTGGAAAAAAAAAAGGATCATCCTTACTAATATTAGTGGGCATTATGCAATTTGTTGAGAGTCTAAATAGAACAAAAGGCAGAAGGAGGACAAATTTGCTCTCTGCTGAAATGGAACATCCACCTTCTACTGCTCTCTTATATTTGCATTCTTGGTTGTCAGGTCCATGGATTCACACTGAAGCTGACATAATTGGTTCACCAATTCTCAAGCTTTTGGACTTGGACTGAGACTTACATCATCATCTTTCCCATTCCTCAAATCTTTGGACTCAGACAGACACCACTGGCTTTCCTCATTCTGCATCTTTTTTTTTTTTTTTTTTTTTTTGATGATGATTTTATTTATTATTTTTAGAGAGGAGGAAGGGAGAGAGGCAGAGAGGGAGAGAAACATCAATGTATGGTTGCCTTTCACCTGCCTCCAGCTATGGACCTGGCTGGAGACTTGGCTTGCAACCTGGTTATGTGCCCTGGCTATGGAATTGAATCAATGACCTTTGGGTTTGCAGGCCGGTGCCTTATCAGCTGTGCCATCAGCCAGAGCTCATTCTGCATCTTGAAGATGGCAGATCCTGGACCTTCTCAGCTTCTATAATTGAATCAATTCCATTATATATATTTCCCCTGGAGAACCCTAATACATAGGTGAATGCCAAGGATAATTTGGATTATTGTGATGATATTGGAGATAAAGAGAACTAGATAGATTCATGAAATATTTAGAAAAGATAGATTGTGTTTGATATTACATTTGAGGGGATGAAGGAATCATAAATTGTTCTCAGCATTCTTTTTAAAAAGAAATTAAGACATTACTTTTCAAGTTGGGTAATAGTTTGGGATAAGTAGTTTAATTTTGTACTCAACAAAGTTTAGATGCTTTGAGATAGTCAGGTAGCTATGTTATGTTTACAGTCACAAAGATAGATCTAAACTAAGAGAAGAGAACTAAGCTGGAGATATATTTTTAGGGGTCATTATTTTGTATTTGGTACTAAAGCTAAGGCATGGATAAAGCTGTCTAGAAAAAGAATATGGAGTAAAAGTAGAAAAAACTCTAGTCTAAGCCTTAAGAAATTTCAACATTTAAGAGCCAGGTAGAGGAAGATAAGCCTGACAAAAGAAAGATGGAAAGAAGGAAGGAAGGAAGGAAGGAAGGAAGGAAGGAAGGAAGAAAGAAAGAAAGAAAGAAAGAAAGAAAGAAAGAAAGAAAGAAAGGAAGGAAGGAAGGAAGGAAGGAAGGAAGACATGAGGAGGAATAGCTCTGTAGCAGCATTTCCAGGGATATAATGGAAAGGTTGAAAAATGAAATAAGACTGGGTTAAGGGCAAAGATTTCCAAAGCATTCTAGGGATACTGGTGAAAAGGGATAGGTTAATACTTTGGGCAGTAATAGAGAAAAATTTGGATAGAAGAATGGTGAGGTCAGTTTCAAAAGACACTTAAGTAAGCCAAGATTCTGGGCCTTATGACAAGAATAACTAAATCTTTCATTATTTTGTGATTTCAGTGCCAGTGGTTGCTGATGACACAACCAGAAAAGACAAAAATTCTAAGCCAAGCTTGCAAGTTAAGATAAAATAATGATTCCAAACTATACCACTCATGAAAGTTATGGATTGCTTCTAAAAGAATTGTCCAAATTATAGAAAAAAATCATCCTGAATAATTAACTAAATGCTAGCTGGAAAGAAGCTACATCACCACAACATGACTGATAGGAAGAACAGAGGAGGCATGAAAGGGCTTGCTGGTCTCCCATGCATGGCATCTGAAGTCCTGGAAGAATATTTCAGCAGCTGTAGTTTTCACTTGAGAAGTATGGGACTAAACCTAAGCTGGGGTCCCCAATATATAGCACCAGAACTTATCAAGAAACCCAAATTACATAGAACTGTGAAAAGCAGCAGGGTTTCTATCTGTCAGGAAGGAACAGCTGGAGATTCAATGTACCTCTTAAGGAGCCAATGCACAAAACTCCATTTGAAGCCACTTACCCTAGCTAGGCTTTGGCAGAGGAAGGGCAGAGTAGGCTAGAGACATTTAGGAGAGTCTGGGGATGATGACTCTGGAGAGACAACAGAAGGAACAGCCATCAGAATCCCTGTGCTGAGTCATTCCTCATACTGCAGGAGCCATCTTTCTCCAGTAGAGCAATCCCCCTCCAAGTGGCATCAGCCTGAGAGGAAGCAATAGTCCCAACCACAGGAATTACTCTGTCTCACCTTGTTCTTCTTAAGCCCTACTACTGAGGAGTACAGCTGGAAGATATCAATGATTTACTCTACAAAAAGCCTATAGGCAAGGCAGGTTTCTAGAAGCTCTGAGGGTTCACCTGACCTGCTCTTGGGCCTGTGCTGGTAAAACCCAGCCTTGGTGCACATCCTCATTATTTGTGCACACACCTAGGCCTAGCAGAGGCTGCCAAACACTTTGGATTACTGATAGATCCAAGTAGGTTGCTCAGGGAAAGTCACAAGCAGGGTTTGACTTAGATGTGTACCAGAGTCATATAGATCTACCTTATACAAGGAAACAGAAAGAAACAGCCAAAATGGGAAGAAAAAGAAAAAGATACAAATGAAAGAACAAGAGTATTCTCCATAAGAAAAACTAGATGAAATAAGAGGCAAGCAGTTTATCAGATAGTAAGTTTAGAGTTATGATTATAAGGATACTCAAAAGCATGCAAGAAGATACAGAAGCTATAAAAAAGGATCAGTCAGAAATAAAGAACACAATATCTGAAATAAATAATACTCTGAAAGAAAAGAATAAACAGGCTAGAAGAAGCATAGGACTGAATTGGTGATTTGCTTTTCTAACAAGCAAAACTCTCAAGCAAAGCAGCAGAAAGAAGAAAGAATTTTTTATTTATTTATTATTATTTTTTTTAATGAGGAGAGCTTAAGAAACATTTTGGACAACATGAAGCCTAAGAACATCTGCATGATGGGAATACTAGAAAGAGAAGAGAATGAACAAGAGATTGAGAACCTATTTGAAAAAATAATGAGCCAATACTTCCTTAATGTATTAAAAATAACCCACAAATCCAGGAAGCTCAGAGAGTCACAACCAAGTCACCAAGACACAGCATAATTAAAATGAAAAACTTAAAGGACAAGGAAAAATCCTAAAAGCTGCAAAAGAAAAGCACATAGTTATATATAAGGGAGCCCCATTTAGACTATTATTTGATTTCTCAACAGAAACATTTCAGACCAGAAGGGAGTGGCATGAAATACTCAAGGTAATGAAAAGCAAGGACGTATAACTAAGGCTACTTTACCAAGCAAGGCTATCTCTTAAAATCAAATGGGAAATAAAGAACTTCCTAGACAAGAAAAAGCTAAAGGAGTTGTTAACAAATTAGTACAATAGCAAATGTTAAAGTGTTTGCTTGAAGAAAAATAAGAAGGAGGAGGAGGAGAAAAGAGAGAAAGAGTGAACAAAGGAAAATAGTCTAAATATAAAATGCCACTAAGAAGTTTTTTTATCAATAATCACCTTAAATGTAAATAACAAATTCTCCAACCAAAAAACATAAGGGTTAGGAGAAGCGGGGAGGAAGAGGCAAAGAAGGAGAGCAATTTAGACAAGAACCTGGTATGGAAGAACCATGGACATGGACAACATGTGGGATTGACTTTGTTGGGGAGTGGGTGGGTGGGGAAGAGGACAGAGGGGAGCAAAAAGGGGATGGATGTAATACAACAATAAAATTAAATTAAAAAAAAAAAAAGACATAAGGTAGCTGAATGGGTAAGAAAACAAGGCCCAAATATATATGTTGTCTCCAAGAGACCCACCTCAAAATGAAAGAATACACAGACTAAAAATAAAAGGATAGAAAAAGATATTAAAGGAATAAAAGGCTGGGGTAGCAGTAATTACATCTGACAAAACAGACTTTAAAAGTAAGGCTATAGTAAGAGACAAAGAAGATCACTATATAATGATAAAAGGACAATCTAGCAAGAGGATATTACCCTAGTAAACATGTAGGCACTCAACACAGGAGCACCTAAATATGTAAAGCGTATCTTGATGGACTTCTCATGGAGTGAATGCACCTTGAGAAACTGCATTGTTTATTGTGCTATCACACTAAATGCTTAGTCCGCTGCCATGTACACACTTGATTCTCAGTAACTATTTGCTTTGAATGAGCAAATATGTTTGTTTAGAAAACAGTAAGTTTCTGAAGCTTTAAGTTTCAAATATGAATCCCCGTGTTTTAGCCCTAGATATATAAAATGTCAAATTTTAAATATGATATTTCTAGAATGCCAAAAATCTTAGTATCTGAGCTTATGTACACTATGTTTTTGTCTACTTGCAGATATCTGAGTTACTTATCCTACAGGGTAGTGCGCCTTCAAGTTTTTCCATACCTTTCAGTAAATTGTCTTTAAAGCAATATTATCATCATAGCAGATGTAGTACACTTACTAACCTACTAAAAGTAAGAGCATTTCATATGGTAAGTTAAATGGCTTTGTAACCATGCAGTAGAGTTAAAGTTTCAGATATAAAATTGTTTAAATGAAATGTTGCTATTAGAATTAAGGAAACTGATACTCAAACAGCAAGGGCTGCTCATCTGGTGAACAGAAGTTTACTCTTGACTACAAACCAAGCAGTTAATGTGTCTTGTTTTTCAAAGATTTGCCATCAGAGACAGTGAAGTTAGCTTCTTTCTTTCCTTCTCTCTCTCTCTCTCTCTCTCTCTCTCTCTCTCTCTCTCTCTCTCACTCACTTTTTCTTTCTTTTTTTCTTTCCTTCCTTTCTTCCTTCCTTCCTTCCTTCCTTCCTTCCTTCCTTCCTTCCTTCCTTCCTTCCTTCCTTCCTTCCTTCCTTCCTTCCTTCCTTCTTTCTTTCTTTCTTTCTTTCTTTCTTTCTTTCTTTCTTTCTTTCTTTCTTTCTTTCTTTCTTTCTTTCTCTCCTTCTTTCTTTCTAATTTCTAGGTGAAGCCCAGAGTTCCTGTTGCAGAAGATCTTGCTGACATGTCCCAGGGTTTCACAGCCACCTCTTGTTGCTTGAGTTTTGCTTCACTGTGTACCTCTGCCCACTTGAAGGCTCTGTCCTTTACTTGCCATCATGCAGCTCATACGTGTCGAACTGTCATCCGTCTTCACACACACACACCGAAAGCTGTCCTGCAACACGCCTCTGTGCTGAGAATCGGACTGCATTCAAACCCCAATGGAAAATAACAAGTTCAAGGAGACACTATGACTATGAAACTGATTTGAATGCCAGAAAAAAATTGTAAATGAAAATAATGATGTAGCAAATAATACCAGTAGGGTGGTAAAATGACTAATTATTTAACCTATTTGTAGCTAAAGAAAAGGGGTAATAAGCCAAAAGATTTTAGACAATTAAATAAAGGGAGAAGGCCCTGGCTGGTGTAGCTCAGTGGATAGGCACCAGCCTGTGAACCCAAAAGTCACTGGTTCGATTCCCAGCCAGGGCACATAACCAGGCTGCAAAGCAGGCCTCCAGCCAGGTCTGTAGCTGGAGGCAGGTGAAAGGCAACCATTCATTGATGTATGCCTTTCCCTCTCTGCCTCTTTCCCTTCCCCTCTCTCTGGAAATAATAAATAAAATCTTTTAAAAAAATAGAAAATAAGTAAAATAAAGGGAAAAATCTAAATAAATCTATGGAGGGAGCACTGATTACTGAATACAGAAATACTTCCAGTGCTATAAAAGAAAAGAAATAACAACATGAAACAGTAAGCTAACTCTTAAAAAGATGTTCCCAATTTAATCATTACTTATTATATGACGTATTTGTAAAAAAAATTAAGAGTTTATCTTTCCAAAGAAGTTTATACAGAGCTTACCTGAAAGGAATTTAGTGATGAGTAAGCCAGATGCTATCTTCATGTAGTCTGGTGAGTCTCAGTACCCATTGCCCTCACCACCCCTTCACAGCACAACCTGGACTGTAAGGGAGAGGAGCTCATTGGATAGTTTCTATCCCCTTGATTTTGAAATAAATTGACAGAAGCGAATTTGTACAGGGAAGGGCAAAAAGAATAAAATAAAAATCTAAGGCTTTTAGTGAAAAGTTTTTTTTTTTTCTTACGAAATGTAAGTTTTTCAAAGCAAAGTGAATAAAAGCATGAAACCGAAAAGTCCAAAGGGAATAAATGTTTCAAACAAGACTAGAGTGTTAAAATATACATCCAAAAGAATTTGACACCTAAATTTCTAAAGGATTTGAATGATTTTCAGTAGACCTTAGGCTAAAAATTTGTAATGAGAACTCAGAAGCAAGTAACAAAGGGAAAGAGTCGGTTGTTAATTAAAAGGAATTTGTATTTGATTTTCATTAGTTCACATTTGTTTAACTTTCCTAAAGGAGAACTATGACATACCATCACAAAATGGATAAGAAAGAATAATAGTTTGTATCCAATAAATAGAATATGTCTGATTGTTTTGTAAACAGCAGCATATAAAACTTCTTTATAACTCAGTGACAGTCAACAAATATCACAGTGAAATAGTAAACAACACAATAAGAAGAAAATAGGACTATCTTCCTATAGTGCCATATCAAGTAGATAGTAAGTAGATGCTGTTTGAAAGCTATGTAGAGATGTAAATTAGGGGTATCCTTACGGATGTAAGGAAAACAGGTCCATCTACGGTGAGATTCAAAGAAAACAGGTGAAAAAGCACCTTTTTCTAATTACATCTACCATTAGCTACAATGTCTAAATTCGACCAGCAATATTTCTCTCTATTATTTTAAATGTCATTTGTTTTCATTAGTCATTTATTTATTTATTTATAATCCTGGGGCAGAGTAGTTAAAATAAAAACAAAAAGTCCTGGTAAGGATCTCAGCTTGTAGAGCTTGCCCAATTGAGCATCAAAAGGATGAGGCATCAAAAGCAGAATAAGGATGGATAGAAGGTGAAAGGAATCAAAGACACATATTGAGTATTTCCAAATCTTCTAAAGCAGGCAATGGCCTGTATTGTATGACACCTGTGGACAAAATGGAAGAATAGAATATTGAAAGAAGGTGCCTATTAAGATGAAAATGCTAAACCCATTTTATCACTTTTCAGACTACTTTATATCGTAATGAAGACACTCTTCAACTAACAGAATTTGCGATCTGGTAGGGGTGTCTTGATATCTTATAAAATCTTCTACATCTTACTGATGGGAAACATAGATTGAATTGTGACTACTCAGTTCATATATCTATTAATTGTATACTGAAGACAACAGCTCATTCTTTCAAGTCAGCAGATTGACAAGACTATCTCATAATCTCTTGGTCTCCTATTTTTTTATTTATTAGCCAAACCTATTAATGCCAATGATGTCAGCAGTATTGGAATTAGACCATATCACTGGGTTGTACCTGAACTACTGAACTGGTATCCAAAGGTGTATTATGATTCAGAAATTTGGAATAGAACATTGCATTGCTATTTCATTAAAATTTTGTCTTAACATGGTGATACCTCCCATTTTATTTCTAATGATACTACATGTCATTGAAGTTAATTTCAGTGTTTTTTTTATTTCCAAAAGCAGGAAAGTTCTGTTTGCTGGAGGGTTGTATCTATAGACTAAACTTTCCAACAGAAATACTGGAAAACTAGTAAGTAAATTGAATCTCTAATATTTGAATAGGTTGTTGCATTACATATTATGAATTTATCATTAAGTTTCAGTTGTGACTGAAAAGTCTAATTTTTCCCCACTTATCCAAGTTGATTTTGAAAATAATGACAGCTACATGATCCATACAGACCAAAATGTCTCATACCTAGAATCTGATACTGTAAAAACTGTTCCAAGACTGTGCTATCTTGAGCTTCAGGGTTATACTTGGGATACATATGATAATCATAGGAACTTTTCTTGATATATGAAGTCACTTTACTGTTTGCTTTGGGAAATGATTTGAAGCCTATTGTAGCCATCCAATGCTGAAAGAGTAATAAGAGTAGTCATTATTTTGCAACTGGCCACAGAGTGACATCCTAAAAGTGATAAAAAGGGAATTTGACCTAAGTTTAGGCCTAAGCCTAATCTGTACCCAATGTGATTGAAATTCATTCATTTGTAACACATCCATGTATTTAACCTTTCATTAATTTCCACAGGCAAATAATATGTCATGCCTGCTTCATACCACCTTGTCAAATATCTGAATGATTAATATCTTAAAACCATATTGATGTTTTATTTAAATAGCAAAAAGAAAATAGATTATACAGATGTCAGATATATAGAAAAAGAATGCAAATAAATAATGAAAATTGTGGGATACTCTGACCTCCAAAATCATTTAGCACATTGATAACTAGTGACAATGTTTTCTGCTGTCCTGAAAAATTGAAGCCCTTGGGTGACTTTTATATTTGTGTTCAGTTTCCCAGAATTCTTCATGATTCTACTGCATATAGTAATTTTCTACAATTCTCACCTCAAACTGGTCTCTCCTCTCAGCTTTCTGTGGTAGTTGAGAATGTTGCCTCAATCCCTACCTTTCAGAAGCTATGGGTCATAAAGTGGATTGGTTTGTCTTACTTTACTTCTTCTTAAGAGATACACATGGTCAAAAATAATCTTTGTACTTAGTGATCAAAAGGAGAAATCATTTCCATTTACTGAAAATGAAAATATGCATCTAATCTTTTTCCTCTTGTTATCAGAATCCTCTGATAATTTCCATATTTCTTATAACAAAATTTTGTTCCACATTAATTTATCTACTCAGCAAATATCCACTAAGTTCTACTATGTGCCAAACACTTTTCTAGATGAGTCAAAAACAATCATCCAGAGAATATAGTCCCTGTCCAAGGAACTCACAAACCTTTGGGGTCTACAATTTCAATGATGTGTTTGACATCATGACTCAAGAGATTAACATCATTCCTTGATTTAGCTCTTCATAGCTTTATCCCAAAGCTATTCATTTCTCTTGGAAGATAGTCATTTCATACAATGTAGATTTATGGTCTGGTATAGTAGAAAGAATGCTGGAAATAAAATTAGGCCATCTCAATTCAAATCTTAATCTCTGCCATTTTCTGGTTGTGTGACTTGAACAAGTCTCAGTTAAAGGGTTATTCCCAAAGCATGTGACGACTACTTGAAATCCCTAGGCCCTAGCTGGTAGCACAATGGATAAGGCGCTGGCCTGTGAACTCAAAGGTCTCAAGTTCGATTCCCAGCCAGGGCAACATAACTAGATTGCAAGCCAGGTCTCCAGTCAGGTCTATGACTGGAGGAAGGTGAAAAGCAACTATACATTGATGTCTCTCTCCCTCTCTGCCTCTCTCTCTTCCCCTCTTTCTAAAAATAATCAAATAAAATCTTTTAAAAAAATGAAATCCCTCATGAGAAACGCAACACAATTAGTAGGCAGTCAATAAATGTGATGTAGTCAAATAAATTATGTTCAAAACAGTCCATTAGAGGTTAACCATGTGATCACTTTTTAACTGTTTGTTTTGAAATAATTTTAGACTTAAAAGTTGAAAATGATAGCAAAGAAAACTTTTATATACTTTTCACTATAATTCTGAAATTATATTATATATGAGGTCTGTCCCAAAAGTATCAAATCAATGTCAAGATAATTAAAACAGTCTGTGCATCTGATACTTTTGGAACAGATCTTATATAATATACTAAAAGAAATCATAATTTATAATGTAATTTTCTAGAATATTTGAAAGTTGTGGACATAATATCCTTTTATTCCTTTTTATTTTAGCATGTATTTCCTAGCAGCAATTCCTTCATATAACAACAGTAGAATTATCAAAATTAGAAACCAACATTGATATAACACAGCATCATCACTTAACTTATTTATCACCCCATTAATGTCCTTTACAGCAAAAGGAAAAAATACTTTCTTGTCTAAAATCCAACTCAGAATCATACATTTCATTTAGTTGTGAGGTTACTTTAGTTTCCTTTAATTTGGAAGAATTTGTCTATCCTTTTTGTCTTTTTTTTTTTTTTTTTAAGATTTTATTTTTTATTTTTAGAGAAAGTGAGGGGAGCAAGGCAAAGAGGGAAAGAAACATCAGTGTAAGGTTGCCTTTCACCTGACTCCAGCTACGTACCTGGCTGGAAACCTGGCTTGCAATCTGGTCATGTGCCCTGACTGGAAATCAAACCAGTGACCTTTGGGTTCTCAGGCCGGCACCTTATCCGCTAAGCCACCAGCCAGGGCCCTTTTTGTCTTTCTTAACCTTGACATTTTTTGACCAAAGTTTTCTCAAAATTAGGTTTAGTTTATATTCTTTGGGCAAAAATAACACAAGAATGATGTGTCTTTCTCAGTGCATCATATTAGGAGGCACATGGAACCAAGTGGTGATACCAAGTTTGACCACCAGATGAAGGTGGTATAACAGGCATTTCCACTGTAGAATCACTCATTCTCTCTTTGTAATCAAAAAGTTTTCTGTGAGGAAATATTTTGAGACTATGTAAGTGCTCTATTGTTCAGTATGTTTCTCCACTAGTTTTATCATGCAATAATAATTTGTACCTAAAGCAATTTTTATTATGGAAGTTGCCAAATGATGATTTTATTATTCTTGTTTCATTTATTAGATATAATCATTTGATATTTATTAATTGAGAATAATTTTAATTGTTTATATAGCAACATATTAAGAGAAATCACCAATTTAGGCATTAGAGAAAAAAGGTTTCTTTGTGTGATATACGTATTTTTATAAGCTAGGTAACCATCATTAGACAGCATCTAGTTGAACATGATTTAAGAACTGCATTTAAAGTGCAGCACAAAGAATATGGATTCTGACAATATCAACAGTCTCTAATAAGAAACAGGAGATTGGAACCTACCAAAACATGATTAGTTAAATAGCATTGTTTGAGTACACCTGAAAAGTAAGAAAGGGTATATAAATATAATCACTAATAAGTCTTATGCTTCTATTTGTATTTTTTTAAGTCACCCTGCTCTGAAGGAAAATATAGACCTATCTTCATTATGAAGCTCAAAAGAAATTGAAGAAATCATTTCATATTTTGCATTTAGACTTGTTATTGGCACAATAATATAGAGAATTGAGAAGAGAAAACTATCACTCAGCAAGTATGTAGAGAAATTTTTTCAAAGGTGCTTTTTGACATGCTTGGACTTTCAGGGTTCTTTAAAATTATAATTCATTCATACTTTTATTCCTCAAGACCTCTGTATTTTGGCTTTTATAATATCACTTTACTTCTAATTCCCAACCCAGCTTATCTGAATAGCACAATAGAGTATTGAATGAGTCATAGAAAATAAGAAGTTTATTATACAAGTCAGAGCTCTCTAGAGAACAGAACCAATAAGATATATAGTGGTTTAAACAGAACTAATAGATATATATAGTGACTTATGACAGAAATTGACTCACACAGTTACAGAAGCCTGGAAGTCCTAGTCTTCCCCATGCAAGCTAAAGGGACAGAAAACTGGTTGTGTAATTCAGTGAGAGTCCAAAAGGTCTGAGAACCAGATGCACCAATGAAAGAGAGCTGCAGAAGATGGGTGCCCCAGCTCAAGGGAAGTGAAAGCAAATTGGCTCTTCTTTTACCTTTTTGCTTTATTCACTCCCTCAACAGACTGATTGATGCCCACCCGTGTTGATAAAGGTGAATATCTTGACTCAGTCTATTGAGTCAAATGCTAATCTCTTCCAAAAACACCTTTACAAAGTCAGAAATAATGTTTTACCAAATATCTGGACATCCCTTAGACCAAAATTAAGTAAATTAACTTATAAAATTAACCACCACATCTACTGTTTTATCATCATGGGAAATTTATTTACTTTTTTGGTTGTAGAGAAAAATATTACTGTTACGAACTCTGTGAAAGTCTTAATTACATGAAATTTTTTTGCAAAAATTAAATGTACTGATTTTATTAAAAAATTGAAAAATTAAATTTAGTAACTTAAAATATTATATTAAAACAAACTAATTGGTCTTGTTTGATGCATTTTGTTGCCAATATAAATTAGAGCTGATTTGGAAAAATAAGTAGGGTAAGGCTCCACTGGTCTAACAGTCAGCAGACCCAGTATCCAGATTCATCTCAATACTAATTTATGTGATCTTGGGTTAGTTAATAACCATCACTCAGCATGATTAGTTACCTTAAAAATAAAAGGAAATAACATAATCTTTTAAGGTTTCTTTAAGACCTAAGGCTCTATATATTGTTCTATAGAAAAATATTCTGATTCTAATTATGTTTCCAAAATTCTGATTACGTTTATAATTGGTACATTATATTCAAATGATGATGTCTCACTTTTAATATATATTAAACCACTTGCTCCTTATATATATGCAACTTCATTTCCTACATCTATTATTTTTAACAGATCATGTGTGTGTTTCTAACATCACACTAGCCTAAAGTATGATTAACTCTGCATTAGTCATGGTCAAAAATAAAATGTCACTAATTCAAATGATTAATATCAGGTTATAATATTTTATTATACTTAGACTACATTTTTTTCTTTATGTTATTAAACATTTACACTATTCAACTATATCTTTCCCTTTTCTTTTCTCACCAAAATATCTTCTGATTATAATTTGCTTTGATGAAAATTTGCTTTCATACAGACACTACACAAAAGTTCTAATCTGTCTCACAATTACCACAATATCAGTATAATACATTCTGGTGAGTATTTTATTTTCATGTAGGTTTCATTAGTATGAACAAACCATTTCACATTTGCTTGTCTCTAGAATGCTGACAAAAATCAAGTTTCTGTACCACTGGATCAGCCAAACTATCATGCCTAGGCCTTAGTAAATTCAATGAGACATTGAGATCTGATAATAATAGTCAGCAACTTTGTCCACTGATAACTCCACCTCACCATATTTCCTCTTTCTGCACTTGGCATGTCTACAAGATCCATTGAACTGTCAGGTAAAATGGGTTCTAGTGACTTTGAGACTAATTCTTGGAGATTTACAGGATAGAAAACTAGTATTAGCTAAAAGCCACCAAAAACAATCTTTGTTTCCATTTACAAATTAAGAAAATGTGAGAAAAGTACAATAATAAAGGCAAACACTCAAAGTGTTAAAGGTGAATGACAAAGTAACTCACATTCAAATCATTAAATTATATCAAATATCCAGGTTTATTTAATAATTGATATGCCTAATATCAGCACCTGGCAGCGCATCTTGATGCACAAGATGGAAGAATTATTTCAATTCAAATAATTTTTTTTTCATTTAGAGATGCTCTACATCTAAATTTCAGTTAGTCTTGTCAAAACAAGTAGACATTTCATCCTGAACCAAACTTTTCCTGCCATGCTACATTTACTATTGTTTTATGAGTCCACTCTATAATGTGCACATGCACATCCAGATAATAACAACCACTTTCCAAGAGGCAGTGTCTTTGTTGTATATTATTAAAGAAAATAGAGATGAGTTGACAGTTGAAGCCATGTGAAGAAACCCTCTAAGTCATCTTGGTGATAATATGGAATGGCTCTCATCTAGGTGTAATCATATTTGTTTAAATTATTCATCTCTCGGGATGTCTTTCATCTTCCATATGATAGGTCTGCTTCTGTTCTAAGAAGAGCACACATGTATAAACACATTTTAACTGTATACACATGTAGGTAAATAGATAGATAGCTATCTTCATTAGTTTGGTTTTTATGTTTTGCCCTCTCTCTTAAGCCCCTTGTCTTCTTTAAAGTAGGCTAAAGCAACTATCAAATTGGTCCTATCTCTCCCTAAATCCCAGAGTTTCTTCTCCTAAACCATAACAGCATGTTCTTTTAAAAGATGTAAATCATAGGACTTCCTTACATGGAAGTTAAACTGATTGAAACTTGGATTTCAGATTTTTTCCCCAAATCCTTTTTTCCTGGTGGCTACAGTGACTTCCTGTTGATGCCAATTTCAGGATCCAGGGCAGGCATTTATTGATTGCCTCTAAGTGCCTGATGTTTTGCAATATGGCGTCAGTTAATATTACTAACAAGCATGCCAAGAGGTGAAAATTATTTGATTTTACAGGCAAAGATACTGGAGATAAAAGAAGAATGGCAGCTGTCCAGTGTATCATAGCTAATCTGGGGCAGATTCTGATTTTCCTGACTCAATGTTCATGCCCTTCCTCTGTAATAAACTATCTCACAAATGAGAACTCCACCTGAGTCTCTTAAGTATTCCTGATATATCTAAGACAAAAAAAAAAAAAAAAAGACAGAGGCAGCAGTATCCCAAGACTTGATTTTGTCAGTTTGAGGTTTAATTATTTTTCAAAGCAGTATACATTATAGGCAAATACTAGTAATAAAGGGTATGTTTCTGTGTGTAGAAGAAAACTGAGCTTTGAATTTTTAGAATGCCCTTTTTAATAATTACTTTGAAAAGCACTCTCATAGAAGAGGTTTGGCTGAGTGGAGCTAAATTTATTGCATGCCAATCGAATTAGCACAGCACACGAGCAACTTTGTGCTTTAAGATGGCTCTGGGAATCTCTTGATTCGGGGATTGCCATTTACGCATGCCTAGAAAGAAAGAATGATGGCTGAGGTGGTTGTGATAGACAATGACCTCATTAATCATCATGATGGAGATATGGTTGTTCCTTGCAGTGACTCATTATAGGGTGCATCAAATAATAAGCACTGACAGCTAGCTAGTAGTGAGTGAAGACTGACAGATGGTCAATAAATTCAGAACTGGCATATCGTTGTAAATTGATTGTAGGTTTGAAGGCTTGCAGTGCCTTCACCACAACTTTAAATCACCAAAGTTGTCTTCCAGACCAAACAATTAAAATTTAAATAAGGAAAATCTTAATATTTGAAAATGAGATGTTTCTTTCTTATTCCACTGAAATTTATGTAATTATTTTTACTAGGAAAAAAAGTTTTTAGAGTTTATGCTAAGAAAAAGTACAGTGGCTGAACTGCGGATATTGTTCTATAAATGCCATAAAAGACCTAGCTAAAATAAAATTATAGCCACAAGATCCATATAACTTTTCCTGCAGAGAACTTTAGATATAATCTAGATAAATTACATATAACTTAGATAGAATCTTAATATGGAAGTTAAAAAGAAAACAAATGTAAAGCTTAAATAATAATGTGTGATACTTCATAAAATGCATTTCACAAGTCTAGGTATTCTGCATGTAAGATGTAGTTACTACTGATGATATAGTAATTATCTCTTCCTACAACTTTCAAAATTGCATGAGTCTTTTTTTAGTGGTTTTGAAAGATATATAAAAAGCATGGCAATTTCAAAGCTCAGAAAGGTACATTCAATAAAGGCAACAAACCTGTCTTCTGTGTCTATTATGTTAGGCACCCCACACCAGCTACTGTCCTTTAATATCTTCTTCCCCACAAAGCATAGATTGTAAAAGACAGTCCTCGAGGATGATAAGGAAATGCTTATTCCATTCATTTTATTAATGACAAGCTTATTTATGAATATCGGCATCATTAATAAATACCCAAAACATACATTTTTCCCCATGGAAGGATGTGCTAAATCTTTTCTATTTGTCCCTCTAGACATATGCTGCTACCTATCTGTTACAGATTAAATTGTGTTCCATGAAAAGGTAAGTTGATGTACTAAACCCCAGTATCTGTGAATGTGATCTTATTTGGAGATAGGTTCTTTGCAGATGTAATCACGTTTAAGATGAGGTCATGATCAATAGGGTGGGTCCTAGTTCAATATTCCAGATGTGCTTATGAGAAGAGAAGGCAGATACATGGGAGAACATCTTGTTATGACAGTGACAGAGATTGGAATAGCTTTAAGGCATGGAACATTAAGAATCGCCAGCAAGCCACCAGAAGTTAAGGAAAGGCAAGGAAGGAGTCTCCTTTCTAGGCTTCAGAGGAAGTTTGGTTTTACTGTAACCTCAATTTCAGACTTCTAACTTACAGATCCTTGAGATAATAATTTTCTGTTACTTCATGCCACCAGTCTGCAGTTTGTTGCCATAAAAAGCGGGTGCACTGTTCATCCTTCTTTAAGCACAAGAAGATGACAGGCTGCTACAGTGGGCTTTCTCTTACATCTAGTTCAGTTTGGTTAAAATGAGGTACTAGCTGGGAATTCAAGGGCAGTGAGGGCCTATGGACAGATGCTTATTTCCCCAGCTCCATCCTGCTAGTTGCTTTGATTGGTATTTCTCTCCCAAAGACTATGCTTCCACCAGTGATGCTTCTCCATACAGCGATACTCTCAGGGGACTGATAACTGCCTTGTTCTCTTTTCCCTTCAGACCTCTATGGTAGTGACTGCCAGATTTTACCATCTATTGTTGCATAAGTTGTCATAAATGTAGTGACTTAAAACAACATACCTTTATTTTATAAAATTTCTATGGGTCAGAAATTAGACATGGTTCCATGGAGTCCTCTAATCCAAGCCTCCCAGGAGGCTACAGTCAAGGTGTTGTTCAGGTCTGAAGTTTATCTGCAGGCTCAACTAAGCAAGGATCTAATTCAATTCACTTGCATAGTTGTTGGCTGTATTTATTTCCTTTTGGGATATTAGACTGAGGGTCTCAGATCCTTACTGGCTGTTGACCAGAGGCCACCCTCAGTTCCTTGCCTTGTGGGCCTTGCCAATGTGGCAACTTTATCAACGCCAGCAGGAAAAGTATTTTCTAGCAAGATAGAAGTGAGAATCTTTTACAATGTAATCATAGAATTGGCATACTCTCAAAGTTGAGCTATTCTATTGGTTGTAAACAATGTCATCAAGGGGACAAGATTATAGAAGGCACTGAATATCACAAGGTTGGCATAATTGGGAATCATTTTAGAAGTTGCTGACCACAGTCTCTTACTAACTTCCTTAAATCCTGCCCACACCTTAGTTAATAGTTTCCTCTCTGAGTATGCCATCTGTTTCCAGCCATGATACTAACAGATATGGAGGGTGATAAACAAAATGTAATCACTCTTCTTTCTGTTTACTCTGATAACTTATTTTCACTCTGAATAGTGTTCTGGTTTCTAAGATTCACCCAAATGAAAGAGAACTATGTAGATTTGATTGTAGCAAGGCAGCTCAGTGCTGGGCATTCTTAACACATTCAATTATCCAGGCCAATGTAATCTATAAACTTAACAATTTATCTAAGGCATAAAATAAAAGTGTTGTTTTTTTTTTTTTTTTTCCCCTGAAATGATTTACATTTAGAACAAAGAAGAATTAGTTCATGAGAAATGGTGTAAGATGTCAAGGACTAGGCTAGAATCAACAAATGTGTGACTAGGACAATTAAAAATATAGTAATTAAGATTAACATTAAACATGATCATGGAGAGAAAACAAAAGTCACAGTTGGAGGGGCAACACAAAATACCATGTCTAAATGATAGAGGAAGACTTTGGAATGGGGGAAATTGGGAAGTGTGCCAGGCAAGGCTCTCTGCACAACAGGGAAAGAAGCCCACTTGCATCTGGAGCAAGGGCAAGCTAACTCTTGCACAGCCATGTAACTCTGTGCAGGAGAAACAGGCATGTTTGTGATGTTGTTAAAGAAAACAAATAAAAGGTGATTTTGTTGTCCCTCTCATTTTGTTTTTATTTCTCAAGTAAAACAATAGTTTAGACATAGTTTCAAGGAAGGAATACCAAACCAGAAGCAGAATCAAGGAATACATATCCTTTCCTTGTTCTAACCCAAATGCTAATTTGTCACGTGATACAAAACCATTCAATAATTTTTAACTTTAATTTCCCAATCTATAAATAGGGATAATAGCATCTACTTTGCCTAAATCACCAGAATTTTGTGAAGATTAAATAAGACAATGAATGTAAGAGTACTTGGAAAGTAAGAACCATAAGTATTATTAAAAATAGTTTTCAAAACTATCAGGTGGCATATATTAATGATAGTTATAAGTCTCAGTAAACTATCTCTTCATAGGCATCTAGAAATTTTCTCATTGAAATTTTAAAACCACAAAATTTTCTTTACTTTGTTCATGATTAGGTCATTTTGGTAACTTTCAAACTAAAACACACACTCTATAAAAATATATCAACTTAATGGCACTAGAGAATTTTCCCCTAAGACATAATTCAGAATTCATGTCAGCTCAATATTGTGAAAAGTGAGGATAATATTTTTAATATTTCCTGACATAGTTTTCTTCTCAATAATTGGATAACTCCCTAGGAAGTGTTATCTTGAAGGGAGGAAGAAGATATGATATAGGAAACATTCTGAGAGACAAAAAATTGTAAATAGGAGAATTTTCCAAGGGCTAAGAACAAAAAAGAAATGATAATCCTCATTTCCTGCTATCCTAGCATGTGTGAGTTAAAAGAAGGTGAGGTAAAATGACATTAGAGAGTTTAAGAAGAATATAACTAGAGTTCAGGTTCCTATAAAGGATATTATGTCCTACTGGGAAGATACCACCTAGAATGTCTTCTCCAACCACCACACAAAAGAAGTGGGGTGATGAGTACACAGAGAATGAAAGATCTGTGATGAATGCCACTAAAACTACACCAACTTTTATGGAATATGACATACTAACAGGTGACACTGGATGTAGTTAACAGGTAAAAGCTAACCTGCCTTCCGTGGGGTATTAGGGTAAGGATCACCTAGTCAGAGGCTGAGATGAAAAGGCTAATCCAAAGGCAAAGACAGGATTTGGTTGAGAATTAAAGGATTCAAAGCAGGCCTAGGAGAGGCCAATTTAGCCCGGCAGATACTCCAAGTGTTACCAGGTTTCCTGGCTCTGTGGAAATTGTGACAGGATGGCCAATCAGCAGATGGAGCAAAAGACCTGTCACAGAGGCCAATAAGAAACCAAAGAGGCTACCTAAGGGGCCATGCTTACTTCTGAGCCCTCCACCCACACACTGAAAAAGGCCATAGAAAATTTCCTACTGAAACCCACATGTCATCTTGGGAATTAGCAGACAAAGAAAAAAATATTTCTGAATAATTCTGCCTCAAAATTTATCCAAAAGAAGAAAGGCCTACATCTTCCAATACATTTACTGAGAAAGTTTACATTTTCTCTAACAACCTGTAGATAGGGATATGAGAAAGTTTAAATCAACGATAGATAATTTTTGGCACATCTGAATATAGTATACAAAACTTCAGCCTTAGCACATTTCCAAACCTGTTTCACATACACATTTTAAAAGAACCATTATATTTCAGACCCACAATAATGTAACCGTTTAATAGAAGCAAAGAATTTGAATAAATGTCTGCCATATTGTGGAAAGACAGATTCTGAAAATAATTTATATGTTAACATGGTATATTTATGTGACAAGTGCTTGATGGCACATGACAAGTGTCCTCAGACAAAAGCTTCCTCCTCTTTGCAATGGGATGTGAAACCTATAGACCAAAGAACAGCAGAAGTGCAGCCCACACTTAACTTAGTTTACAGTCCACAGGCTTTTATCATACAATAAGTATTCCTAAATTCTTTTAAGTAGTAAGTTTGAACTAAAATTCTCAGTCTGCCTTGAGAAGTTCACATTAGAATAATATAAATAAAGAATAATTTAGGACTTGGCTTAATGTCCTTTTAAAATTTAAATATTTTTTAATTTTTTAATTATAGTTGATATACAATATTATATTAGTTTCAGGTGTACAATCAGTAACTAGACATTATATAATTTACTAAGTTATTACCCTGATAAATCTAGTACTCATAGATTACTAGATTGTATGTATGTCACCATACATTGTTACAATATAACTGACTATATTCTTTATGCTATACTTTACATCCCTGTGACTTTTCTATAACTCAAAATTTGTACTTCTTAATCTCTTCACCCTTTTTGCTCATCTCCCCAACACACCTCCCATTTGGCAACCATCAATGCATTCACTGCATCAATGAGACTGTTTCTGTTCCACTTGTTTATTTTGTTTTATAGATGTCTCATATAAGTGAAAGCATATGCCATTTTTTCCCCTCTGACTTATTTCACAAAGCACAAGACCCTCTACATCCATCCATGTTGTTGTTGATGGAAAGATTTTATTTCTTTATGTAGCAGAGTCATATTCTGCTGTACATAAAGTATATATGCACCACTTTATTTTTCACCCATTCATCTCTTGATGAACACTTAGGTTGCATCTTCGCTATTGTAAATAATGTTGCAATGAAAATATGGATGTATATTTATTTTTTATTTACTGTTTTAGATTTCTTTAGAAAAGCACCTGGAAGTGGAATTGTTGGATCATTCTTTGTCTTTTATTACTCAGCCTTTGTTTCAAAATCTATTTTGTCCAGTATAAGTATAGCTACCCCAGCTTTGGGGTTTTTTGTTTGTTTCCATTTTCATAAAATGTATTTTTTCATACCTTGACTTTCAGTCTGTGTGTATTTTGATCTGAAGTGAATCTCCTGTAGACAGCACATGTAAGGGTCTTGTTTTATAACCCATTCAGCTTCTATATGTCTTTTAATTGAATCATTTAATTCATTTGCATTTAGAGTAGCATCTATCAACATGTTGTTGATAGATACATGCTTATTGGTACTTTATTATCCATATTTCTATCTTTATTTCTTCTTAAAGAAGACTAACATTTCATGCCATATAGGTTTGGTAGTAATGAGATCTTTTAGTTTATTCTTGTCTAGGAAGCTCTTTATCTGTCCTTTGATTATAAATAACAGCTTCGTTGTGTAATCTTGATTGTAGGTCCTAGTTTTTCATTACTTTGAATACTTCTTTCCCATCCTTTCTGGCCTTCAAAGTTTCTACTGAGAAATCAGCCGACAATCTTATGGGAGCTCCCTTAGGAGTAACTAATTGCCTTTCTCATGCTGATTTTAAGATTTTCTGTCTTTAATCTTTGACATTTTAATTATAAAGTGTCTTGGTGTGCGCTTCTTTTGGTTCATCTTGTTTGGGCCTCTGCAATTCTTGGATTTGTATGTCTATTTCCCTTACAGGGTTAGGGGAGTTTTCTGTGATTATTTTTTTATAGAGGTTTTTAATTTCTTGCTTCTCTTCTCCTTCTGTCAGCCCATGATGTAAACGTTGGTATGCTTGAACTTGTCCCAGAGGCTTCTTATACCATCCTCATTTTTTTAAATATTATTTTTCTTCTTGTTATTCTGATTGGTGTTTTATGCCTTCTTACCTTCCAAATCTCTGATCTGATCCTTTGCTTCACCTACTCCATTGTTGACTTCTTATAATGTATTCTTTATCTCAGTTAGTGTATCCTTCATTTCTGGCAGGCTCTTTTTTATGTTTTCTACCTCTACTTTTATGTTTCTTATCACTTTGTTGAAGTTCTCGCTAAGTTCATCTACTTTTTCCCTAAATTCATTATATCAAGTGTTTTGAACTCTGCATCTAGTTGATTGCTTATCTCCATATTGTTTAGATCTTTTTCTGGAATTTTGTTCCATTTTTTTGTTTGTTTGATATATATATATTTCTTTGTCTCCTCATTTTGACAGGCTCCTGTGTTTGTTTCTATGTATAAGGTATAGCCGTTTTGTCTCACAAGTTTGGTAGAGTGACTTTATGTATTAAGTTGGCCAAAAAGGCCATTTAGTTTTTCCATAAAATAAAAGATACCTTTCTTATTTTCACCAATAACTTTATTGGTTTGTATATTTTGAATATGTTCGCTATTTCCCACATTGTACAATATTGATTGTACTCAATTAATGTCTTCATTTGATCAACTGGTCTACCTAACCATAGATTATCATCCAACGAGAAGTTGTCAGCACAAAACTTCTCAAATCACCTTTGACATGCTCAGTCTGTCACAGAACCTTCTCCATACACTGCACAAATTTTTTTTGTGGGTGTTTCTGTTGTATTTGCTGTGTTTTACCTTTCTTGAAATAGTAAAGCATAACATGCCAAAAAAATGCGTATTTTCTTCTAACTTCAGTATTAGGTTCATTCACAGACCCTTTAAGAAGAATGACTGACACTCCAGGAGCCCTTCATCTCCCTCAGTCACAATCCCTGCTGACTTTTACAGGCAGAAGTTATGGGAACTTTTCTTTCTGGAACTAAAAACATGCACTAGGAGGCTAGCATGGGTCTATAATACCTCACTCCTTGGGTGGGGGGAATGCTTTGTAGCTGATATATGCCACCCAATTTTTAGCCAACACAAATAGGTGTGGAACCAGCTCCATCTGTGTCTCTTCCCCTATCTGTCTCCATGCCACTTCTTCATATTCTTAGCTATAGGACTTCCGTTTAGCTAGATTCGAGGTGGTTTTGAATGATGGTTGTTCTGTAGTTTAGTTGTAATTTTAATGTGATTGTGGGAGGGTTCCAGTATCACGTTTACAAACACCACCATCTTGACCAGAAAGTTAACTTTTTAAATTTCACTTCACTTTTGGATTTATTCTTTATAAGACATGTACTTATTAGAAACATTTGGAATACTGAGCAGATTTTTAAAAATCTGTATCAGAGGAGGCCATTTTTTGAAAATGGAAAATAAATGTCCAATTCTGTTGCCAAAAATCATTATTCATATTTTTATTTACATACTTGTAATTTAAATGATCTTAGCTTCAGAAACCAATAAGACAAAAAGAGGTAATTTTTAGGAAAATTTTGTGTGTTTAAATTTTTAATAATATGATTTTAAAGCCAACTTAGAATATGTATCTCTGCAGACAATACCAATAGATAGCACAACACACACACACACACACACACACACACAAATGTGTCAACTTCCTGGCTGATCAGTGGTTTCTGTGCATTAGGTCAAATAATTACTTTGGTTGATTTCATTTTTTTAATGAACAATTTCCAGTATTGGTTACTGAAATTTATCACAAAATCTACCAGCTTATTCAGCTAAAGGCAAGAATGCTAAGGATGGCTAGTGTACATGAACTGCTTCTGCACTAGTAACAACCTGTCCCTTCCCTCAAGTAGCCTCATATTTTTCCGTGGTCTAATCATAATTACTTAGATTTCAGAAGGGGGTTAGTAGGAATAAGTCTTAGATATACCAGGCTAGAAATTTCTAAGAGACATGCAATTTTTTAAAGTACTTCACATTATACATTTTTACTTTTTACAGCAAGAGATACATTGTGATGTAATACCCAACCAACATGGCTACTCAAAAATTCTATGTGACAGCCCTGGCTGGTGGTTCAGTAGATAGGTGCTGGCCTGCAAATCCAAAGGTCACTGGTTCGATCCCCAGCCAGGGCACATAACCAGGTTGCAAGTCAGGTCTCCAGCCAGCTCTGTAGCTGGAGGCAGGTGAAAGGCAACCATACATTGATGTTTCTCTATCTCACTGCCTCCCTCCCTTCCCCTCTCTCTAAAAATAATAAATAAAATCTTTTTTAAAAAAACTCCATGTGATAGATTTACAAACACTTCTTAAAAAGTACTCAACCCATCTATTTTCCATCTGAGAGTTTTGAGGTATTCAGCATCTCCTTTGTGGAGCAGTCTCTGAAATCAGTGACACAATTTGCATCTTGGTTTTTAGTTTCAATAACCAGATATTAAATTAAGATGGAATTTCATCTCTGATATTATATTTTGATAAGTTTTGTATTTTCCAGATTATGGCTAATAATGTGTAACTTATAAATAAGTGCCATTTTTTTTTTCTAATATGTGAATGTTCAAAACAAAAAAAGCTTGCAACAAGGAATGCTCACTTTTGGGATAGTTGCTAGCCATAAATTAATTTTAAAAGGATTAGTAAATAGCTTGGTGAAAAACATGTAGCTAAATTTGGTAAATAAGATTTATTCAAAAATAAACAACCATGTTTATATTACACAATTGTTTACAATAGTGATTACTTCTAAATTCTGTTTTTCCCAATTTGCTTCAAAAGTAGCCAAAATAAATTATCTGTAACTTCAGGATACTCTGTATCCCAGCTAAGTATTATAAATATTTAAATTTTTCTAAAAATTCATGTGTGCTAAGTCACATGTACATCCCCAAATTTATAGCCCTTGAGTAGCAGTAATTTCTGCTTCCACCAGTGACTTACACATAGCCTTGATCATTTCCTCCTTCTTTTTTAAAAATATTTTTTCTTCAATTTATATATATATACATATATATATATATATAATATTTTATTATTTTTAAAGAGAGGAGAGTAGAGAGAGGCAGAGAGGGAGACAGACATCAATGTATGATTGCCTTTTACCTGCCTCCAGCTAAGGGCCTGGCTGGAGACCTGGTTATGTGCCCTGGCTGGGAATTGAACCAGCAACCTTTGGGTTCACAGGCCAGCACCTTATCCACTGAGCCACTAGCCAGGCGCCCCCCCCCCTTTTTTTTTAATATCATGAAATTCTACACTGCCTGTTCTGTCATAAAGATAATCTTCTCTAATTATTTTCTTCTCCACACTTAGTATTCACAAAAAAAGATTGATTAAATGATTGGTATGTATATGCATTATCATACAAGGTATTGCCAGTTGACTAGCCAAAAAACAAAGACTGCAAAACCAACATCATGGCTAAACATGGAAAAGAAATGAGAACATCCTGATCCTCTTGAAAAGCATACTCAGTTATGCAATATTATCAGAAAAGTTAGATAAAGTTAGATAAAGTTTTATGATCTTCTATTGTATTTTAATAACTGTTTAAAATAAAAGTATGAAAAATGATTCTAAAACCTGAGTGAGCATCAGAATCACATAATAAAGCTTGGTAAGATACAGAATTCTGACCCTCGTCTTTAAAAGTTTCTGATTCAGTAGGGTTGAGGTGGCATCTAATAATTTGCATTTCTAACAAATTCCTAGGTGACACTGCTGATCAAGGCACCATACTTTAAGAACAACTGATCTAAAGAATAGCTTTGTTCTGAGAATGCAAACAAAAATGTGAGAATAAAATATATAAAGGTGACTAAAAAATAAGATACACCTATAGATGCATTTGTCTTTGTTAATTTCAATGTAAATTTTTGATCATAGCAAAAAGTTTACAACTTGAGTTACTTAGATGAATTACGTGTTTAACGAGAGAGGCAGCTGGCAAGACAGCTACATTAGATCATTGAACCATAACCTGTATTTTCTCAAGCACAAGAGCTAACTCAATAAAAATAATATTAATGTTGTTACATTACCAAATGATCACATTCCCATTAGCATCAACCTCTTGAGAGGTGTTCCCAAGTTGGAAGTTTGCCAGATTCCTTCAGACAATCTCAATTTACAACACAATGTAATTTGGAAATGGCCATGTGGTAATAAATATGGCTACACAATATTGTACAAACCCTTACGCAGCCTTCCTGGGTGACAGAGAACTGAGGATCTAGAGATTGCCATAACGGTAGTCTCTATATACATGAAACATATTAACATTATTCTTGCCTCTGTGGCCACAGAAAAATAAACATTCTTTCTGAAATTGAATAAACAAACACTTTATCACTCTAGTCACTTTTATTACACAAATCCTTGCCTCTACTCAGTAAGATGTAAGTGGTAGGGAAAAGGGAGAAGATTACAAATATATTGTATAACTGGTCACGTTTTCTTCCACAAATGAGATCGCTTACACAATTTTCTGTATTTGGCAAAACTAAAGAACTAACTGACAACATTAAAGTGGAAATATTTAGAACCCGATTGAATCTGAAGTAAGGTCTGTTCTCATTTTTCCCTCTGCTGCATACATAAGTTAGGAGACTAGAGTGGACTTTTCATAATAAGAACCAGCTTTACTCTTCTCTTATCTTTTAGCATTATTCTTTAAGTAGAGCCACATGCTCAACAATCAGCATTATTTTCCATGACTTCTCGAGAAATGAAGCTCACCTCACAAACCCAAGGGGACTGTCAATCTAAAACATTGATATGAAAGCTGGAATTGCACATTTTTTGATCAGCCAACTGTACTTAGGCAGTATCTATATTTAGAATAGAGCTATTTTCTTATGTTTTAAAATCATATCCTACTTTGTCCTCTCACCAATATCAGATACCTATCATTTTTGCATATTAAATGTAGCATTACTAAAGATTCAACAGCATAAATCAGGAGATCTATTTACACGAAAATATTTTCAGAGTTGTTATTTCTTTAAAAAAGAAATTTCCAGAAAACAACATTAGGGAGTTTTAAAGTGCCTTCCTAGAAATGTGTTTGAACAATATGAAATTAGCAAGTATATATACCATGACACTAATTCTATGCTAATTCTGACAAATGTTCCTCTTTATTAAAATGTTTATGATCCTGATATGTTTGGGTAGGAGGACTGGATAATTATCATTTGACTTCTTTCAGCCTTTTATAAAATCATGTAAGATCTTACTGCACATTCCTTTACCATTTACCTATCTTTTGTGAGCATTAGAGTTTGTCAGGTAGTTTTCCAAACATAAAAATTTCTGACTCAATAAGATTGAATAAACATTAAGTCAGATGATAGTGTTTTAATTTGCACTTTACCCCTTACCTAAATCAATGTTTTAAATATCCAAACTGCTAGTGAGGTCTAAACAGAAGCTAAATCATTTGCAAAATGGACTACAGTATGGCTAATTTTGTATTTCCCACCATCTTAAATATGAAATCTAACTACATCAATTGAAAATGCCAACTCAACTTCCAGTTAAGAGGACAGTGTTGTTAAATATAGTATTTGAATCTTTCCACAACCACATCAAAATTACAACTAAACCACAGAGCAGCTTTCATTGAGAATTGCCTGAAATCTAGCTGAATGGAAATTTTCAACTAGGGATTTAAAGAAATCAGACGTCAAGACCTTTAGAAGGGACAGAGACATGAGACAGGCCAGTCCTACAACCATGTAAGGCAGTTTAAAATTAGGAGACATATCTCAGCTGTTAAGATCTCCCCTAAAGAGTCATGGGTCCCAACCCACACCAGGCCACCCATCCCAGACTTCCAGAGCCAGAATAGAAGTCCTCCTCACTTCTGGTTGTAAAAGCTAGTGGGGATTGTGACTGAGTGAGGTGAAGGGCTGTATTTCTTAAAGGACTGGTGCACAGACTTACTCAGAATCACTTACTCTGAGTTTCAGTGCTGCAGTTGCAGCTTGGAATAACCAGGAACACACAAGGAGGAACTGAATTGTTCGGCATCCCGATGAGAGCTGGGGTGGGTGTATCTTTCTCTTAGATAAAAGTGCTAGCCAAGGCCATTGTTCCTTTTCGGAGACCCTCCCACTTACCCCAGACAGCAGTGCTGGCAGATGGATGCCATTGCAGAGTCCACATCAGCCTGGCTATCACTATTCACCCAGCCCTGGTGATTCCCTGAGAACATGCCACATCCAACTTTTGGTCCCACCTGAGCTATTTCCAGTGGCTTTTCCATAAAAACAGCCTGTCTTGGCTATGCTTTGAACTTTCCTAAAATCTCTCCAACAAGCAGCATCTGGCCTCTGTGTACCCTGTACCTCTTGCTAAATGGCCTCAGGCCTGGTAGCAAGAAAAATTCAAAGTGAAGAAAAACAAGGACCTACGATCAAGATTATTCTACCCAGCATTGCAATCATTTAAAATTGATCAACATACTATTTCCAGCCTCCACCCCAAAAGAGTTAGAAGAGTTCATTACCACCAAACCAGTATTACATAAAATGTTAAAAGGTCTTCTGTAAGAAGAAAAACACGTTAAAAAAATAATAAAATGGCAATGGATGCATATCTATCAAACATTGAATCTAAAAAACAAAATAAATCAACAAGAACAGAAACGGGTTCACAGATACAGAGAACATTTTGAAGGTTGTGAAATGGGGTTGGGGGATGGGTAAAAAAGGTGATGGGATTAAGAAGTGCAAATTGATTGTTACAGAATAGTCATGGGTATGTCAAGTACAGCATAGGGAATATAGTCAATCATATTCCAATAAATATGTAAGGTGTCAGAAGAGTGTGAGATGTATCGGGATGATCATTTAGTAAGTTATATAATGTCTAATCACTGGGTTGTACACCTGAGACTAATATAATATTGACTGCCAACTGTAATTAAAAAATAAAAATGATTAGAAAAAAAGAAAATGCCAACTGAAATTACCTCAGTCCATGTCACTGTCGCCACTGTAACTCAGTTGCTATTTCTTGCCTGCCATAATACTGACCTGAGAAAGTTTCCCTGAAGGAGAGAGAATTTTTCAGCAATGTCATGAGCGTACACGTGTGTAAGATATTAGGTGAAATTAGTACGTATGGTCACGACGCACTTCTGATATAATGAAATTAGCATTAAATTTTAAAGGTAGAAAACCAATCTGGGTTTGTAACTAGGATATATTTTGTGCTATTTATGGAAGTCTCTAAACTTATGTGAGCTTGAGTTCCCATCATGAACAGGAGGTGAGCACAGTAATACCTCCTTATAAATACTGTTATGATCATCCAAAAATAATGCATTTTAAAACACTTTGAACAATAAAATTTCTACATTAATATTCATTTTTGGCTTTCCCCTCCTCAGTTTCCCCCTGTTGTCTTAGAGGGACAGTCCTATAAACAATCTTGAATTTCAATTACAACTTCAATGATCCCCCATGTGCTGGTGACTCCTATGCTTGCATTTCTCCTTTAAAAATTCTGTCCTGTTCCAGACTAGCTGGTTGTCACATATCTCTACTCTAGTGATTTTAAGTCTCCTCAAGCTCCACATGTCAAAACCAGAATTCCCTTATTTTCCTCTTATAATCTACCTACTCATTAGCATTCCTCTTCTTGGTGACTAAAACCACAATTCATTATTAATTTCTCTCTTCACTCAATCCGCATTCAGCTGATCATCAGCCCTGTTAATTCTCTATCATTAATATTGTCAAGTGCCATATTTTTGTATCAACTACTATTGATACTGAAGGAGTTCAAGACCCCACCTCCTCTCTCCTGAATTAAGGGAAGTATTACTAACAGGTCCCCTTATATGTCATCCCCATCCACTTCAACCTCAGCAGTGCTGTCCAAGTCCTCTCATTAAACATATATGTGATTAGGTTAGTCTTTGCTCGAAATTCTCTATTAACAGGTGGCTTGAGAGCAAACTATGAATCCTTCCATGAAAACTGCCCCAGATTTAGCTTCCTTCTAGAGCTACCTCCCTTCAGGCAAGTTCTTCACCATTTGTGCCATAGTTTCCAGTTAATGTGAAACTGGAAGTTTTCCCAATGTACATCAAAGTTCCACTAAACCTTTCCTTTCCATAGGCCTCTTCCACTTCTTAAAAGTACTTCATTCTTTGCCTCTTATTCTTGATGAAACATCAGATCTATGTTCTCCAGAGATGCTCTGCCTCATCTTGAGGTCCAGGGCCCCCTTCTTCTGCTGCCAGCTCACAGTTGTCACAGCCTTATCATTCATAACTCACTCACAGTTTTGTAATTATAGCTTTGTTCTTTGTCTCCCTCAATTAAAGTATTAATTTTTCTATTAATATCCATATTACCAATGTCGCTGTTGCCCTAAACTTTTTGATATTCAGGATATAAGGTGAATAAGCTCATTCTTCTAAGTATTCTTCCTCTTTCATTCTTTAATTTGTTAAAAAGTCACTAAATTATTTAAGCAACTGCCTTACTGATGTCTGTCTACTAGCAGAAATGTTACCTACTTATCTACATATATATCAGAACAAAAATTTGCCATTAAAATCTAATATAGGCCCTGGCTGGTAGCACAGTGGATAAGGCGCTGGCCTGTGAACCCAAAGGTCGCAGGTTGGATTCCCCAGTCAGTGCACATAACCAGGTTGTAAACCAGGTCTCCAGTCAGGTCTGTGGCTGGAGGCAGGTGAAACACAACCATACATTGATGTCTCTCTCCCTCTCTGCCTCTCTCCCTTCCCCGCTTTCTAAAAAAAATAATAAAATAAAATCTTTAAAAAATAAATAAATAAATAAAAATTAAATCTAATATATGTTTGGAGTTAGAAATTTCAGTCTTAGAGAAATAAGGTAAATCCTTATTCAGTTGTATTCTAATGATCTCAGTTAAGGGAACATTATCTGATTTCCAGAACACTGAATGAAAATTATCAAATAACCTTGTCTCTGTCCAAGCAGCGCCAAAGGTTGAGAGCATCTTTCTTTAGAGAAGGATGAGTCAATGTGCTAAAATCAAGTCTGACATTGGAGATTTCGTTGATGCTTAAACATTTACCTTGTGCCCATTAACTTTGCAAGTATTTCTGATGATAAATTTAAAATGTGATAAAGCTGGTCTTACTTAAAAAGAGGTATTTTGTACTAAAATATGCCTATTTTACTTCATACTTATTTAGAATTTCTATAATTTCCCCCCAAAAGTCCTTATTTTCATTCTGCTTTATTTATTTGGTTAGTGAGGTAAATGGCAACAACCCTTATCTAACTCATTGTTTAGGGAAAGTGGGACATACTTAAAGAAAAATGCTTTTTAAAAGTACTTTCCTCATTTAATAAAATGACTTTCAAAAAAAGTAAAGGAAGTTGGATAATATGAAAAGTTCCTCTTTAATGTGCATAAACACATGAGCAAGACAGAAACAGGAAGGCAGAACATAATTAATGTGGTCCACAAATTATGTTGGAGTTGACATGGACAGCTTGAGGTCAAGGCTCAAATATACTGATTGTTTTCTATAAATAGTTTTTCTTATGTTTCTTCCTCCTTTTCATCCTGTGACCACACCCACTTCACAGTAATGACATTCTCCTATAAAACTGCCCCTTCCACTGAAAAATAAATATGTTTATGTAAGGAATCCTGTAATTCAATTCATTTTCTTTATAGGCTTTTTGGAGGGGAAAAAAATGTTCACTTTCCTGTTTCTTTTCACCCTTAAAAAAAATACAAGTGTTTTAAATTAATTATTTTACTTTCATCATATGTTCAGAAGTTTACCTTCAGGTACAAAGCTAAATACCATAATAATTTTTATTTTGTTGTAATAAAAAAAGAATATGCTGAAGTCTTTTCAATTATGGTTTTTAGAAAAAGTGCAATGGAACTGGATTTTGGTAAAACTCTATCCAAAGATTTCATTAAACCTTTTATTAAATTCCCTGCTAGTTAAGCAATAAACCAACTGCTAGATTTCCTCATGTGCTAATAAATAACCTGAAAGGCTTTCTGATTAATAATCAAAATGCCCTTTGAAGTGGGTTGTTTATATACAATTTCCATTAAGGATAAAGATACAGGTAATGAACCTAACTGATAGAAAGTCAAATCCATAAATTCTTACAGGTGTAATTATCGCAACAAAACCTGGAAAATAATAAATAGAACTGACACAATTGAGAAAGAAGTCAAAATATTCCAAGGCCTGTCCAGAAAAAAACCTCACCTTTTTTTTAAAAAGATTTTATTCATTATTTTCAGAGAGAGGGGAGGGCAGAGAGGCAGAGAGGGAAAGAGACATCAAAGTCTGGTTGCCTTTCACCTGCCTTCAGCCATGGATCTGGCTGGAGAACTGGCTTGCAACTTGGCTATGTATCCTGGGTGAGGAATCGAACCAGCAACCTTTGGGTTCGCAGGCCAGCACTTTATCCACTGTGCCACCAACCAGGGCAAAGTAATCTAGCCATTTTGTGTGACATTGCTGTAACCTGGAAGCCAAGGAGAGGGACTGGAATACACATGTGAGAATAATGATGACTTCACTTGTGCTAGTCAGTGTGGGTGGTAGATGCAGCTGAGTAAGCATGTGTACTGTGTAGCTGTATTCAAAGTGACTTTAGCAAGTAGAGCAATGGATCTGCATCAGATTTTGCATTAAGCTTGAACACTCCTCCATGGAAACTATTTGGGTGATTCAGAAGCAGATATGGGCAACTGGTGATTGGCAGCTTCATCATGACAATGCCTGCTTATGCATCACATCTCCTGCAGAGTTTTGTGGTGAAACATCAAATCACCCAGGTGACTCAGTGCCCCTACAGCCCAGATTTGCACCCTGCCACTTCTGACTTTTCCTTAAGCTAAAATCACCTTTGAAACGGAAGAGACTTCGGACCATCGATGAGATTCAGGAAAATATCAGGGGGCAGCTAATGGCAATTGGAAGAACTGTGTGAGGTCCCAAGGTGCCTCCTTTGAAGGCGACTGAGGTGTCATTGTTCTATAGACAATGTTTCTTGTGTCTTTTATCTTCTTCAGTAAAAGTCTCTATTTTTCATGTGTCAGCCCATCATTAATAAAAATAAGAGTAAAAATACAAAATAAACCACAGCTATAAACTCATAGTAAATGCTTTTGTTTTCATATTGACAATTGTTTGCATATAAATTAATCCACTATCTTTGTGTGTTCAAGTTACTATAAAAAATTCACATTGATTGAGATTTTAAATTACTACATTTGCTAATGTGACTTTTTGAAGTTTTTGAGATATATGTATCATAAGGTTTGATTTTCTAAAGGCCCTAATAATAAAATCTTTGCAACATGACCTCAGAGAGCTCTTGAACTCATCTTTGTGATGGCAAAAGGAATCTTACAGAAATGAAAAAAAGAGGAGAGAAAGTGTATCCTTAATCATTCAGATTCTTTAAAAATAAATGGGTAAGTCCATTCATTGCTTTTAAAGAGATTTGCATGACACTTAATGTAAACAGATGTTATCACTGCAACGGCACTGGTGTTATAAACTTGCAAACACATGCATCTTCATTGGACTAGAATAAAGAGCATAGTATTACTCAGAAATAAAAATTTCCCATAAGATAGCCATTTATCAAAAGTAATTAATTACATTGCAACAGAAATAAAACACATCAATCTCACCCATGATCTAAGGTTAGGTTGTTGGGTTTTGAGGATTTTTAGAAAGAAAAGAGGGGAGAGGAGAAGGAGAGGGAGAAAAAACACCAATCCTAATATATTAGGAGTATAAATAAAAAAATAAGCTATATACTAAACCTGAAAAGTTCCTTGGAGACCTGCATGACAGGCTTTACAAAATCAGTGACCAAAATTAACACACAGGGTGATCTGAACATGAAAATTCCTATCTGGGCAGGCCATGGTGGGGAGTCACGTCTCAGGCCTACAGCTTCCCCAGCAAAGGTCAGTCTTTACCTTGAGTGAGCCCTGTCCATTGTTCTTACGCACCTTGGATATCATGCCTTTGAAATGTCAGAGTAATTTTCTTTTGCACCCCTCGAAGACAGAACTACTGTTGCCATAGCACAAGACCACCAAAGCTGGAGGTCATGGAATTTCTCATTGTTATCTTGTTGCCTGAATACTATCTATCCATTGTAAAGAGTAAATGTTAATTATCCTGTACCCTCCAATGTAAAAGAATAGGTATTGCTGTCTTACTTTTTAAAAACCCAGTCCAAGAGATGTCTTTGTTTTGCTTTTTCTTGCCTCCTTACTCTGCCACCAATGAATTTCATGTACCTTCCTTATGTTTTCTCCTGTGATTCTAAATGCCATTCTCCAGAACATTTCTCAATCCATTGAGATTCTGCTTCTGGGCATGTCCTCAAAATTTTATCTTAAATATGCTATAATAAAACTTTTCTTCAGGGTGGACATTCTTTCATCAATAGGAGTTAACCTAATATTTTGTTGAACAGGAATTACTACCTTTGAATCATGATATATTCACATCGGTGGTGAAGTTCCCTTTTTATTGATGAATCATCACATTTAGAATCTTTTTTCATTGAGATATAATTGATGTACATTATATGCATTTCACTCACACAAAATGATAATTTAATATTTGTATATATTGCAGAATAATCACTCACAATAAGTCCAGTTAACATCTATCATCATACATCGTTACAGGATTCTTTTCTTGTGATGAGAACTTTTCAGATCAATTTAAAATTCCCATGCAATACCCAGAAACACTTATTTTATATCTTCTCAGAGAGGATTCCCTGATCATGACATAAAGTAGCCACCCCACTATTAAATATGCTTATCACACTCTCGGATTTCCTTTTCTTATAACTATTTAAAATTTTCTTCTCCTTTTACTTGTTTATCCATTTTCCACCCCCCAAAAAATACCCACACTATCAATACCAGAACCCGTCTAACACAAATCCCTGGAACTCTGCTATATGCCTGGAGTGGTAGTAACACAATGAGTATTTAAATTGCCTTTCACACATTTACTCACTAATTTAACATCTGTCTTTTTTCATAATATCATGATGATTCTCTGCATAAAATACAATATGTTTTAATGTCCAAATACACATTCAGACGTACAAAAAAAAATCCTTAATTTTTATTTTCCTTGGTGTTTTTCCTTTATGAAGGTTCATCTGTGGAGCCAAGACCAAAGTTCGCTGGCTATGATAGGTGCTGGTATCAGTCAACAGCTTGCTTCCTGCCAGGCTGCAGGGCTGACCGCTGTTGGAAGAGCAGGTGCACCGTCACTCATGGAAAGTTGCTTCCTAATCCTCCCCTACAACCAGCAGCAAGAAATGGACAGGACTACTATCATCGGGCCGCCCTGGCCTTTCGAGCCAAGGGAGATGCATAGAAAAAAAAAAAGAGAGAGAGAGAGAGAGAAAGTGGAAGAAAGGAAGAAGGATGAGAGAAACGCAGTTGAGAAAAAGGGGTGTGGTAGATTTTCCCTAAACCATCAATAGCCAAGGTTACTTTTGGCAGAGAGAAAAAGAAAACGGGCCAGGCTGTGCCTGCTGGAAACTTTTGTACTTCTGCCCAGACTGAGGGGAAAATGATGGGATTAAATAAAAATGCCAGCTATAAGAAAAAGGAAACCTTCCCAGTAGCTTTCCTTGCCTGAAGGATGAACTGCTTGAAGCACTGACCCCCTTGCCTCTCTCCGTGAGGTCAAGAAACTGTCTGTCACTCCTACAGTTATGATTAATGATGCTCCTGCAGGTGACATATTTCTCACCACGGTCTCTGGAGTGCAGCAACACTCAATTGCCTGATGGTATGTTGAGTCACTGCTCTGGTAAAAGATCTATTTGCTACCACTGCAGGCTTAGGTTCAGCACGGCATCCTCTTGATCCTTCGCTGAGACAGCCTATCATGAAAAAACAGACAACCCCGTACAAAGGATGGCTGCTAAGAAGGATGAAACTTTAAATTAATTTTGAAAAACCTTTTGTTCTGAATGGAAAAAATTCAGCATAATGAATAATTAAACAATTAATAATGTAATCCTCTTAAAAGTACAGTACCTCTATGCAAGAAGATTAAATGTTTAACAGTGCCAGGATAATGCAAATGGTAAGGATGAGCCTTTCTCCCCACTTTTTAGGGTAATAGAATTGAAAGCACATCTCTGGGTTTTAATTAAATACTATTAAATTTTCACTCACAAGCCAGCAACAACAGTGCTACAATACAGGAGGATTATCAAATACAAAAGTAAGTACACAATAGCAAGAAGTTAACATTCTTGGTTCTTTCATATATATAAAAAAAGGTCACTTGGAAAGGTGCAGTCTTTTTCCGTTGCTGTGGTGCACGTCACCAAACTACAAATTGAATGTTAATCTGTGGTATTGACTGTAAGATTGGGATTTAGATTAAGGTATTTCAATAAAAGTCCAATCATGGGGGGGGGGGGAGACTGAAAGAAAAAAAAATGTAGAATTGTTGGAGAGCTATAAAACAAAGTGACAGATGCCTCCAAATTTAATTCCTTTATTGCATTCGCTAATCTGCAATTAATACTCCCCATGAAATAGTACCTGTGTTTCTATGAGTATATCTTTGCTATTTCCTAAAGGATTCCAACGATGGGTTATCTTCACTCAGTTTCTCCAGACGCAGCAAGAGAAAGACTCATGTGCAAGGGATTAATTAAGGAAGTTCTTCCAGGAGATACAGGGAGGCAGAAGCCAAGCGAGGTGCATCTTCAAGTGAGCCACAGCTCAGCCGGATCACGCAAGAAGCTCTGGAGCACAAATTTTACCTCAGAGTTTGCCCTACCACGTGGCTCACTGATTCTTACAGCCTGGGACTGAGTGTTCTGAAGAAGCAGAACCCACAGAAGTGGCACTGGGCAAAAAAAAAAAGGGGGGAGGGAGGGGGGATTCCAGGGATCTGGGCAGAATACCAGCAGTATCTCTACATAGCTGTGGTAAAGAAACATCTTTGCTTATGATTATCCGTGTACAAATTTAACTGCGTGGTTAAGCATAGCCACATTTAAAACTCTGGTTAGGTCCAGACTTGTTGTAATGGTGCAGAAACTTTCTTTCTTCAATATGACTTTTTCTCCTTTCATTCCTTTTGTTTCAAACTGGCCTCATCCAGCACCCTTGCAGAACTTCTCCCTTAGTCATGAAGCCCTCAAGACAATGAGGTTCTGATCAGCATCAAATAACCTTTAGAAGCAAAGCCTGGGGTCTGTTGACCTGATGGACGGAGTTTTGGTCACTGTAGACATAATATCTCAGTGTCCGTTGTGTTTCAGCTCCAGGCCCAGAAAAGGGACAAAGCCAGACAAAGCAAGGCCATGGCGGATGTCAGGTCCAGATGCATCAACCAACGAGTGCCAACCACATCCCCTGCCACCCCCGTAACTCCCTCCCTTAGTCACCACGATTAATCATTTTCCCCCTTATATCACCCATTCCCTGGAAGCCATCTGGGAGCCAGGTCTTTAAACACTAGCTCACCTGCATCTCAAGCCGTGGGCCGCTTTCTAAAAATAAGTGCATCCTTATTTGGCTGCCAGATCCTGCTTGTGTCTAATTGGGCTCAGAGTGCCCAGACTAGCAACACTGTTCCTACACTCCACTTGCCTCCACCCCGGTGGCTCATTTCTACACTAAGACGTTATCCCAGGACCTGAACTTCAAACACAAGGAATTTTTGAAAGTAGCAGTATTTTGCCTGACACTGTAGAATTTGGCCTCAAGTTACCCTGTGCCCCATTGTGGGAACTGAGATGTATTCCTGGAACTCAGCCTTACCCACACTCCCACGAGGTTTCCCCTTTGTGTATGTCGCAATGTACTGCTTATACGTCAGTCTTACTAAGAGAGTTTCACACCTGCCTTTCCATCTCTGAACTCTGACTCCCGATTCCAGAATTAGGACTTTACATGAAATCCAAGAGGACGGGCTTCACATATACGTTTTTGAGAAATCAATATCCAACTTGTTACTGTTCCCCACTTGTGTGGCTTTTGCCTATCAAGTCTACATTCCAGAGCCCCCCTCCTGTAGCTGGATTATACATTAGTTTCCTGCAGGTTCCAGGTTCCCCTTGTGTAGCTCATGTGGTGGCAATGATCTGGGCCACACAGCCGCACCCTAAAAGAGAAGCTCAGTTATTGTTCCAAAGAAACCCATTCATATTTAAAAAAAACAAAAACAAAAACAAGAATAAGTTATTGAAATTATTCAGCAAGCAATTGTAGAATGATTGGGAGGTCTGATTTTAAAAAATACTTTTTTCATAAAGTACTCCAATATAAAAGGACATTTTAGAAGGTGAAAATGTTGGTCATATACAGCTTCACTGTAAGGAGTAATTCCTCAGACTAACCAGATTTAGGAGACAGGTTGATCTGATAGGGAGGGAGAAGGAGAAGAAGGGAAACGTCAATGTAGGAGGCAAACACTGATCATTTGCTGCCTCTCCCATGGGCCCTGGTTGAAAACCAAACCTGAAACCCAGGCATGTGCACTGACTGGGAATTGAACCTGTGACTTTTTGCTTTGCAGAACAACATCCAACCAACTTAGCCACACCAGCCAGGGTGACAGGTCTTAGACTTTAATTGGAAAGATCTGTATCCTAAGTCAGTGCTGACAGCTGCATAAACCTGGGCAAAATAATTACAATATGTTACATGAATTATAATGAGAAACATATTATCCTGTTCTTAGAAATACTGTGAGCATTGACTAAAATAACAGCTGTCAGGTCATGGCACATTGTTGTCCTCTAGTGAATATTGTTCCTTTCCTGCCAACTCACCCTGGCAACCCTCTGAAGCCCTCTGAATAGAAAGTACCTAGGTGTTATATCATGGCGATGGGAGAAAGCAGCCACAGGCTGGGAGATGTTATTACACTGTTGGAGGAACAGACACTGGGTCAGCCTGCAAACTCCTCAGAACTTAGCGAGCACTGCATCCAGCTCCAGGACCAGCAGAGGCCAGCACCCACTCTTGTGAACATAGGGCCCAAGAAGGTCAAGTATAAGAGGTGTACCTCTAAGTCAGGTGAAAGAAAACTCATGATATATGAAGTCAGAAAAGAACGGAAGCAGAAGATAGAAAGCAACCAAATCACTTCTGGCATTTAATTTTTAAAATAAAGTTAAAATACATACCTAGGAAAATAAGCATTTACTAAGTGACAGCATCTGTGCTGGGTATTTTACAGCTCATTTGATCCGTACAACTCGTGCAAAATAAGTATTAATATGATCATTTTGTAGATGAAGTCATTGAGCTTTATAGAAGTAAAACATTGTAGCTTGCCAAATTATGAAGTCAAGTGGTAGTAAGAGGACCATTTGAGTTCATAGCCTCAGATCACATTTGGGATTTATTGTGATCCAGGTTTGGACAGGTAGATGATGAGGCTGAAATGATGTAAAGATTAGTTTCAATGGTAAAGAAAATCATGTTTATTTTTTAAATGGATGATGGTTGGTTTAAATTTAGATTCTACTGCATATATTTAGAAGACTGATGGAGCACAGTCTTCTGTGTTGCCACAATTTGCAATGTACTGGAAATTACACTCTTTATAATTGTTTAAATGTGAAATTTTTAGATGTCTACTTAAAACAACGTGCAAGGAGGTACATAAATGTGCATAAGAGTGTGTTTTCAAAACTTAAAGACCACTTCTGTGGAGCAGGAGTTATTAACGTGTGATGGGTATCAGGTTATGCATAGTGGTTATAGACACACACTTAGGAGTCACTCTTACTAGTTGTGTGACGTTGAGCAAATAACTTAAATCCAGCTCAGTCCACTTACCTCTAAAATGGTAGCAGCAACAACACCCTATCTCAGTGGCTGTCAAACTTCAGCCTATGCCAGATTTGCCTGGAGCTTCTGTTAAAACACAGCTGCTGACCCCTTAGCCCCAGAGTTTCTGGCGCAGGAGGGCTAAGATTAGGCCTCAAAATTTGTTTTTCTAACAAGTTTCTAGGTGATGCTGATGCTGCTGGTCCAGGCAGCACACCTCGAGAACACTGGCTTATCTCATAAGGTCACAGTGAGAACTGAAAATTTGAGGAAATAAAGTACTTGTAATCAATCACACTGGTGCATTAATAGGGGCTAATATATATTAACTGGCCAAGATCATCAGTTAGGATTAGATTCGCTATAAGAGAAAATTCTACTCCAGGGGCTGAAACAGAAAGGAGTTAATATTTTTTATTTAACCAGAAGTCCCAGAGTCAATCATTCAGGCTGATACCACTGTTCAAGAATGTCATCAAGTTCCCAGGGCAAAAGGGTAAATGACTGGCTTAAGTTTGCTAGCCTTTCCTGAAGGGAAGCTTTGCTGCCCCAGGGAGAAGGGCAGATGATAGGCTTAAGATACTTTTTATAACAATGACGTTGGGTGCCTTGGGTCAGCATTTAAAATAAGGGCAGGTAGCCAGAAAAAGAAGAGAAGCCACAAGTCTGAAAAGGGTAGACAGTCAGCTAGGAGGTCTGGGGATGTGTGGGAGAAGGTCTGGAGTACGAAAGAGGACACCCACTGGGCAGCCTGACTGGAGAACAGGGTGGCACTGCTGAAGCTAAGACTCAGCGTTTTGGGGTGTTTTAAAGGGAGTGGGACATAATGGTAGAATCCTGCGGTTATTCTGAATCTGTAAAACTTTTATATAAACCCCCTTTCCTTTTCCACCAGACTTTTGTATTGGGAGTCACTCTTCCAGGCAGCAGGCAATCGGATCCCATGGCTGTTCCAGAACAGCATAGCTGGGGTTCTGTAACAAGTGCATTCCTATAGTAACAGAAGTACTAAAAAGAAAAAGGGAAAAAATGGATGGAAGATATAATTTCCAAAGGTGCTAACAGTGTTATTATACTATGATGCCCAGCACATGATGTTGAAATTCTCTATCTGCATTCAAAGTTTTCAATAGTCTCAATTTCTTTTTGCTTTCCTAAAAAAATGCATGTAAATCCGATGTTTAATGATAACCAGTGGAGAAATGTGATGTGCTTTTAAGAAACTATTTTTCCAACCAAGTTTGCTGGCTTTCATCTACACACTAATGAAACATAAAAGTTCAGTTCTCAACATTTAACTACCCCATGTTGACATTTGAAACCACTTTAAAGGAAAAGGGTATCATATTTGAACGTGAAAAGAATTATAACAGGTGTGAAAAGGCTAAGACCTCAGAACCTCTTTTCTAAAAAAAATAATAAATTAGCATTGCTCTTGACATTCACTCTTTAAAAAATGAATAGCAGAGATGAGTTGCAAAATAAAATTTGCTCCTCAGATACCATCAAGGTTTTGAAGCAATTCTAAGTAAACCAAATCTGAATGAGATAAGGAGAAGAACCCAAATATCTGTTATTACATCTGAATTATACCAGGCTTCCCAACTTTCCACCAAAGTCAGAGAAAGCCAGGCAATATTATTACCAGTAAAGAAGGTAAATATTGTTCCAGGTAGAGCTGATTAAATTCTTTCCCCAAGGAAAGACTAATGCTGAAAGAAAGCTAACACTTTGAGGCAAGTAACATAAATAACAAATTTATTCAGGTAACACTCTTTATTAGGGATTCCATTGGGTCTTTTTGCGCCAGTGCACACGTGTGGGTGCATTCAGGCTTGGAACCCAGAAAGCCACACCAGCAACAGCACACCCTGAAGCCCATAAGCCTCCTTCCAGAAGCCAGTGCGGTGGGAGGAAGAGCCAGAAGGAGAAAGGCCCATTTTTTCCCTCAATCCAGCTGCTACTCACTTTCCAAACCTAAACACAAAACTCACTTAACGGCCGTTGAATTTCATTTTAAAGGACCATATAGACACCTCAATCTCAGCTAATCTAATTTTACGCTTATTTCACTTTGCAAGGGCATTTTTTTTTTTTCTTCTGGGCTGCATTTTTCTTGAAGAGTCACCAAACTGGCAGATTCTGACTAGCTTGTCAGAAAGGAAAAGGGTTGTATGTTACATAGAAAATTAATCTAATCAGCAGAACATTTCTAAGACCAAGTCAGTTTACAAATAAACAATACCTGAAGAGAAGAAATTTTAATCTCATTATAATATGACTTTCCAATGCCTAGGACAGTTTTTAATTCTCTTTATCAACTCATTGTGTTTAAAGTTTACTGTGTCTCTTGGATTTCAGAGAAAATGAGGAAGCTGAAAATCATCTTATTCCAATAAAATATAAAGCAGGAGGTAAACCAATAATAACCTTTAGTACTATGATGAAAATAGCCTTCATAAAACAAGGATAAACAACATTGCAGTATAATTTACCTCTGCATAAAATGTAAACCAGAATCCAATGTGTAATAAAATATTAGTATCTTTACTGCCAGCATTCTCCTAGCTAATCATTTCTTATGTTATGTCTGTAGTTACATAAGTCACCTGCGTGAAATCTGACTGAATGTGGGTGGCCCAACAACTGAAACTATTGAAGCTTTTTTGTTCTTTCAGATTCACAATTGTTTTTTCATTAATGTTCTCCCACATTCCTAAACTAGTCCTAAATAGGATCAGCCTCTGCTCTTTTCAGAATGTCACCAACCCAAAACAGTTTTCTTCTCAATAGTTCCCTTCTTTGTAGTAGATAAACACATTCTTCAGAAGCACTATAATTATCCAAAATGAGCTTTCGTATTGCAAATAACTTCAGCACCCCTATGATTTATCTGTAGTAAATACACTTTATAATATTATGTTCCCACTAAAACTGCCACTAGTAATAAATTGACAGTAGGTAAACATTTATATGATACAACATGGACAAATACCAGATGTCCCTACAATGGTTACATTCTGTGCTCTTGCTAACACGTTGGGAAAAACCAAAGTGGCATTTTGCCGTGTTGATGAAAATACCTTTGAAAATGGCTCAGCACATTGCACTTCACATTTGCAACCATTTCCTTTAGAAAGATGGCATTTATCCATTCTTATGAGGTCCGGGTTATTGCGTTTTCACAGTATGCAACATTACTCTGAGTAGGTGTCTTATCAGCACTTCCAGTTGCTGTGGAGAAGCTTGGAATTAAGCACTGGAAGCTTTTTATTTATTTTACATATTCTATTCCTACAAGATTTTCTGTATATAAGTTTCTTTGTTCAATGGAAAATTGGATACATTGCCAAAGCATTGTAAAATTTCCATCTTGCTTTTTTTCTCCTGTATTCTTTCCAAAATTGGATTGAAAGCAAAGTATAGTTTTTAATTAAAGCTCTGACCAACATTAGACATTTCTCTCTAAGTATTGGCATTTCTGATCAGTGGTGTGGTTTTATAAAAACCTAATAGTAGATGTTCACCATTTAACTGCAATCAGTCTTCAAGCAGTTTATATGTCAGTTAAAACCTGTGGTATTCCTGACAATACTCATTTTAAAATGACCATGACCAAAATTGATTTAGCTATGAGCAACAAGGGCATGGAGAAATCTGAGTCAGGTTTACCTTTTCGTTTTAAATCATGTCATCCAGAGTCATTCTTCTGCTGCCTTTTCCAGGAAAAGAAAATGGAAATAAATTTTTTTTTCCAAACAATTTCAGAACAGGCTTTCAATTACTATTTTATTATTTATTTCAAAATATCATAATTTATTTCATCTTGAAATAGAGTCCCAAAATCCTTTAATTCTAACCTCCAGAATGTTGTAATGACTGGACTATCCTCAGTATGGCCAACAGCCTGATCATCTGAGCACAAGAGTCAGAAATTAAAAACACATAGTAAGCATCATGATTTGATTTGAGACTATTTTAGTTAAGAAAGGAAAGGCTTCATTTTCCATTTGTAAAGTGAAATTAGTACACATTCCACTAATATAGGAAAAATACTCTTTTTTGCAGGAACTTTCAGGTGTTTGGCTCTTATTGGCACTGTGAGTTTCTTCTCTCCACCTGAGCTCTCTGCCTCCTGCACATAATTAGATATTAAAATTCTCAGGGCTCAGTCTTAGCTCTCTTTACTTTCTCACCATACAGGCTTCTGATGTAACGTTGTCCATTTTCACAGCTTTAAAATGCCTACTGCTGATGACACCTATAGTTTTATATTTCACCCAAGTGGCCACTGAGATCCAGATAAGTTTATCCAAATGCTCACTTGATATCTTACAGAGCTCACAAACATCCCAAAGTTAACCCATTCAAAACTGGAAGATTACATTTTCCTAATTTTTCATTTACCATGTATTTTCCCCTAATACAGCTTGATGAATAAATAATACACAATTTTACCCCTGTGGCTTTAGTAAAAAAAAATAAAGTTTAAAAATAAATAAGCAAAGTAGGATTAATTGTTCTCAACATCAGCCAATTATAGTCATTCAAGTTGCAAAGTACACTGAAAATTGTTTCCAAAGAGTTTCAAAATGGCAGCAAAGTAGATGGATTTTTCTCATACCTCCTCCCAGAACTAAACTGGAAATAAAAGTCAATTGGGGCCCTGGCTGGTAGCACAGTGGATAAGGCACCGGCCTGCAAACCCAAAGGTTGCAGGTTCGATTCCCCAGCCAGGGCACATAACCAGGTTGCAAACCAGGTCTCGAAACTCAACCACACATTGATGAAAAAAAAAAAAAAAAAAAGTCAATTGGAGAACATTCACCCTGACCTGCTAACTGAAGAGTCTCTGAAGAGGAGACTGTAACCAGGGACAGACAGGCAGAAACCACCCTGAGACTAGCAGGAAAGGGATGGTCACAAAAGGGCCTGACCCCACTCCCGCAGGAGGCCAGGGTTACAGAGGGGAGCTCAGCGACAGTAGGTTTCTCCTAAGAGGAGTGAAGTCTGGACCCCACACTGGGCTCCCCAGCCCAGAGCACCAAAGTGGGACATAACATCCAGCAGTGCAAGGCAACTGGGTTTCTATCCACCAAGGAGAAATGTCAGTGCACTGGAAACAAACCCACTTAAAAAGAAAAAGAAAAAAAAAAAAAAAGTCAAAGCACAAGATTTGCATTTACAGCCACTCACCCCAGGCTCTAGTGAAGGGGTGGGGGTGGGGGGTGATGCGGACCAGAGTCTCCTGAGGAGTCTGGAGTCAGAGGCATTGGGAGGAGGTATAGGGGGGTGGCTATCAGGATACATGGCTGGATCTTCTTCCCCATATCACAGAAGCCATTTTCCTTGGGAAAACAAGCCCCTCCTAGGGACATCAGCCAGAAGAAAAGCAACTACCCCACCCTCTGGGATTCCTCTCACCCCACCTTCTGGAATCCTGCTTATGCCACCCTGCATCTTAATTTCTGCAGAGGAGACAGTAGACCCAAGGATGTAAAGGAAAGTCTTTGTGGTGGGGTCATTTCCCCCACTTTCCCAGGAACCTGGCTGGCACTTCCCCCTCACAAGAGAGCCAATAGAAATACTCCCTTCATCCTGGCAGACCAAACCTCTGGGCTCTGGAGGCCCGTCACATCTGCCTACTAGGGGCTTAGGCCTGCTGAAGCTGGGTAAATAAACCAGAACAGATGCAGTCATTTGGCTCTGGGGTATGGAAATACACCCACCATATCCCCTGAAGCCTGAACTCATCTCCCCATCACAGGAGTTATAGAGATCCCATTCTGCTGACTCCTCCAGAAGCCCTTTCAGAAACAGCCGGTGTCCATCTTGGAAGCAAAAGAAGGTGGAGGTGGATCCTAGGGTCCCTTGGGACACTTGCCGACCCTCTTTTGGGCTCTGTACTGGTAAAAGCAGGCTTTGGAGTATAGCACAGCCATTCCTGTGAACAGCTAAGCTCAACAAATGCAGCCACAAACAGTGGTTCACTTATAGCTGCCAACAGGTTGCTGAGGGGCAGACGTAGACAGCACCTGACATTGGCTAGCACCAGAAAGCCTCCTGAATGCCCAGAACCAGCACACAACGTGGCCAGCTTCAGACTATATCAGAGCAAGCTCAAAAAGGAGATCCTAGCTGTAGTCAGAAGGACAGAAAATAATAAAGATCAGAGCGAAAAAAAAATGACATGGAGTCTAAAAAAACACTATGAAAAATCAATGAAACTCAGTCTCATCAAGAAACAGAGAAAACCCAAATAAGTAAAAGCAGAAATGAAAGAAGCAAAGTAACAATGGACATACAAAGGACTATAATAAAATGCTATGAACAACTATAAATCAACAAATTGGACAACCTTGGAGAAATGGAAAATTCCTAGCAATATACAATCTACTAAAACCAAATCAGGTAAAATGAAGAAACCTGAATAGACAAATAGCAATTAATGAAATTGAAGCAGTAATCAAAAAACTCCCAGCAAACAAAAGTTCTGGACTGGATGGCTTCACAGGTGAATTTTACCAAGCTATTCCATAAAATTCAAAAGGATGAAAGAATTCCAAGCACTTTTACAAGGCCAGCATGATCTTAATTCCAAAAACAGATGAATACACTATAAAGAAAGAAAAATATAGGCCAATATCTTTGAGTATCATAGATGCTAAAATTCATAATAAAATATTAGCAAACTGAATTAAGCACTAATTAAGATCGTATGAGTTCTGTCCTGAAAGTGTTGGCTGCACAACCTATTCATTACATTGACATTGGCTCAATACATTCAGGACAGACCTTGTAGTCCACGGCCAAGTGGGATTTACCCCAAGGATGCAACATTGGTAAACTATCAGCAAATCAATAAAAGTGATACATTACATAAACAAAAGGAAAGATAAAAATCACATGATGGTAGCTATAGATGTGGAAAAAGCATTTGATAAAATCCAGCACCATTTATGATTAAAATAAAAAAAAAAAAAAACTCCCAGCAAAACAGGAATAGAGGGCTCCTACCTCAACATAATAAAAGCCATATATGAAAACTTACAGCCAACATCATAGTCAATGTGAGAAAACTAAAAGTGTTTCCCTTAAGATAAGTAACAAGACAGGGATGTATGCTTTCACCTCTCATAGTCAACATAGTACTGGAAGTCCTAGCTACAGCAATCAGTCAAAAAGAAGAACTGAAAGGCATCCAAATTGGAAATGAGGAAGTAAAATTGTCATTATTCATAGATGACATGATATTATACATAGAAAACCCTAAATACTCAACCCAAAAACTACTAGATCTAATAAATGACCTTGGCAAAGTAACAGGATACAACAGTAATATCCAAAAATTGGTGGCATTTTTATATGCCAATAATGAACTCTCAAAAAGAGAAACTAAGAAAACAATCTCATTTACTATTGCAACAACAACAACAATGTGTTCTAAGAATAAACTGAGCCAAGGAGATAAAAAGACTTGTCTTAAAAATGACAGGACATTGAAGAAAATATAGAGGAAGATACAAATAATTAGAAGCATATACCATGTTCAATAATTAGAATAATTAAGTTAATTAAAATATGCATACTATGAAAAGCAATCTATAGATACAACACAATTTCTATTTTATAAGTGTAAAACAAATATTCCAAAAATTTATGTGAAACCAAAGAATACCCTGAATAGCCTCAGCAATCTTGGAGAAAAAGAAGAAAGTTGGAGGTATCACAATACTTGATATTATGCTATACTACAAATCTATTGAAATAAAATAATTCCTGATACTGGCACAAGAACATGTATATAGATCAACGAAACAAAACAGAGTCCAGAAATAAGCCCACACCTTTAGAATCAATTAACTAATATTTTACAAAGAGGGCAAGAACATACAATGAAGTAAAAACAATTTCTTCAATAAAATGGTGTTGGAAAAATTTGACAACATGCAAAACACAAAATGCAACTAGACCATCAGCTTACACCATACATAATAATTAATTCAATATGAATTAAAGACTTAAATGCAAGTCAAAAAATCCATAACAATCTTAGAAGAAAATATAGGCCAAAGATCTCAGACATCTCTCAGAACAATATTTTTGCTGGTATGCCTCCTATGGCAACAAAAAACAGAAGAAAAATAAACAAATCAGACTCTATCAAACTAAAAAGCTTCTGCACAGCAAAAGAAACCATCAACAAAATGAAAAGAGAACCCACCATTTAGGAGAATATATTCACCAATGATATACCTGATAAAGGGTTAATCTCCAAAATATAGTGAATTTATACAACTCAAAATGTACAGTGTTTCTAATGATCAGAGTGATGCAAGTTAAAACTATAATGAGGTATCAGCTTATGCCTGCCAGAATGGTATTATCAATAAAGCAAAAGACAAGTGCTGGTGAGGATGTGAAGAAAAGGGAACCCTAGTGCACTGTTGGTAAGAATGCAGACTGGTGCAGCCACTGTGGAAAAACATTATAAAGTTTTCTCAAAAAATGAAGAATGAAACTGCCTTCTAACCCAGCAATCCTACTTCTAGGCATACAAGTATATCCCAAGAATCCTGAAACACCAATCAGAAAGAATATACACGTTCTCATGTTCATAGCAATATAATTTACAATAGCCAAGCTCTAGGAAGAGATGTGTAGGTAAAAAAGCTAGTGTATGTTTACACAATGGATTATTATACAGCTGTAAAAAAGAAGAAACTCTTAACCTTTGCCATAGCATGAACAGGCTTAGAGATTATGCTAGGTGACATAAGCCAGTCAGTGAAAGACAAATATCACATGATCTCACATGCAGAATCTAATGTACAAAATAATGACAAAGTAGAAACAAAGACAGGGATACATGGACAGACTTACAACAGAGGGAAGAGGGTGAAGGGGATTGGATGAAAGAATGTGAAGGGATTAGCTAAAGAACATACATGCATAGCCCATGGACAGAGACAGTAGCATGGTTAAGGCCATGGGAGGGGGCCGCAGGCTGGGTGGCAATGGGGAAAATGGGGGACAGCTGGAACAGAAAACTAGTGCCAGCAGATGAGGTGGTGACTGACAGATGCCAAGTGAGGACACTGGAGGAGAACGCAAAGGGCACCTCTTCTGGGTAAGTAAGGTGGGAGCTTATTTTGCCAGGTAACAAGCAAACTTGGAATGTTCCCAAGAATATGAGAACTGAAAGGTGAAGAGGAGTGGGGTGGTGTCAGACAAATTTGGAAGAATGTAACATCTAGGGTTTCACTGTCACCACCTGAGGTGTGTTCTTCCAACTATTCAATGTGTTTTCAATGGATCTTCAGAGAACTCCCACCTTGACCTTCTCCATCTCACAAGAATGGCTCCTACCCACCAGGAAATAAGTTGCCAAAAAACAATGGTCGTTAAGAATTTCACTGGAGAGTCCACCTCATGCCTTTGGTAAATGCCCAAGCAGACTCCCCACTGGCTACCTGAGCGTGCTGCTGCTTTTCCTCTTGGGCACATCTTGGGCAGCTATGTCTTGTGAAGGTTTGTAAACTAGGTTCTTCTCAATTTGGCTTCAAAGACATTCTCTCTCATTTCTTGCAAACATTTTTATTTTTCTGTACATTATGGTGCTTTAATATCTTAATTTTTTCTGATTGGAAAGAGACTGCTGCCTCAGGACTAGTCAATTCTTAGAGATAGCAAAGAACCAAAGTTGCCTGTCTTCATTATGCAAAGAAACCAATCCAGAGCCCTCAACTCGCTGTTCTCCACACACCCCAGGAAGCAATATTCCTCTGCTTTAATCCCCCCAGGACCGGGTGCCAAGCAACTGGGGACCATCCTACATCCCAAATCTCACTGAAGGTATTACAGAATAGTCAATCCTGAACAGTTCGCTCTGCCCTAGTTTGCCTTTCCCGCTGAAACTTCAATATAGGCTCTGATCTACAGTTTCCCCTGACTCCTATTTTCTGCTGCTGACCACCCTGGTGCTCCCTCATGTGGCCCTGCGTGGCAGGCCATGCCTTTGTCTCTAGAATCTGGGAGTATGTTTTTTTCTGAGCCTCTCCTCTGTCTCCACTTTATTTTATTATTTTTTTTAACTTAATAACTTATTGAAAAGTATTTAGTGGCTCTTTTTTTCCACACACCCTCTACACTGTATTGTGTGTTCCAGGGATAAATGGTGATGAATGGGTCCTCGCTCCTCCTGTGGCTACTTCCGACTGACCGCCTCATACTCACCGTGCTAGAACTTTCCAATATTTGAAATAAAGTGTCAGATTTCTAGACCAAGCCCTCAGCTCTGCACACAAGAAAGAAAATGGACTGGAATCGCAGTGAATGTTTTATTTATATATATTTATATATATATCCTGGAATTCAGTAAAGAAAACTGGCACGCTACGGCTTTAATCGGCCTGGCTAAGACCTGGAAGCCAGACTCTGCCTTGCAGACCCTGAATCTATTTGGACTTTCGGAACTTGGAACATGAGGAGAGGACTCTTTCAGTACCTGGACTTCACCATGATCCAGCACAACACAGTACATCCTTTCCTGGATTATTACAGGGAGGCTGATGACAACATGCCCAGATCCTGAAGGAGGGAGCTGACAGATAAAGGACAGGGAACTTCTGAGCATGTTTTTAGCTTATACCCTTTTGGGGAGCAAGGGAAGTGCTGGGTCTTGTGGGAGAACAGGGCTCTGAGCTGAAGTGCTCACAGCTTCTCCACTCCCAGGTTGAAATATTGTAAATAAAGACCTGGTTTCCTCAACACTAATTGTTGGGTCTTACGCCAAGGTGCCACATATGTGGGTCTTACGCCAAGGTGCCACATGTGTGAACCCCACTTCGCTCAGTAACAGTTTGGCAGTGTGTTTCAAAGTTATAATTACTCTATAACTCAGCAATTTCATACCTAGGAATTTATCTGAGATAAATGGAAACATACATTGACAAAAAATACTTATATAAAAATGTTAACAGCAGTTTATTTATGGCTGCCTCAAACTAGAATTCAAATGCTTATCAACAAGTGAATGGCTAAATAATTTTAATTTATACAGGAACATACTACTCAGCAATAAAATGAAAACATTACTTATACATGTAAACACATAAATTACCTTGAAGATCATTATACTGAATGAAAGAAGTCAATCACAAAAGTGTTTATTTACACATTTTAGTGTAAATTTAGAACAAGCAAACTGATTTATGAAAGGAAGTTCAGAACACTGGTTGCTTGTATTGAAAAGAAATGTGGGAGTGACTGAGCAGTAAGGAGCATGCGGAACTTTGGGATGATAGAAATATGGTGAGCCTTTTGTGTTTGTGAGCATCTCATCTATGCATTCAACAAACCATGGATCAAAAAGTTATTTTATTTTTATTTAGTTTTATAATTTAAATTATTTTTTTATTTCAATAATAGGTGACATACTATATATAAGTTTCAGGCATGCAACCTAGTGATTGGACTTTATATAACATATTCAGTGATCATTCTGATAAATCTAGTACTCATTGGATAACTGTATAGTACTACAATATTACCAACTATATTCCTTAGGCTGTGTTTTACAACCCTGTGACTGTTCTTTAACCATCAATCTGTACTTCGTTTCTTAAAATATTCACCTGAGGATATGTTTATTAAATTTAGAGAGAGGAAGAAACAGAGAGAAACTTCGATGTGAGAGAGAAGCATTGATTGGTTGCCTCCCCTACATACCCCAATAGCAACGTGCCACAGGCAGGATTCAAACCTGCCACCCCTTGGCGTATGGGATGGCAGTCCCACCAACTAAGCCACCTGGCCAGGCACTTCGTACTTCTTAATGCATTCACCTTTTTTAACCTGTTCTCCCAATCTCCCTCCCATGTGGCAACCGTCAAAATGTTGTCTGTATCTAATTCTGTTCTACTTGTTCATTTGTTTTGATTTTTAGGTTCAATTGTTGATAGGTATGTATTTATTGCCATTTTATTATTCATGTTTTTTATCCTTTTTCCTTCTTCTTAAAAAAGACCCTTTAATATTTCATGTAATACTGGTTTAGAGGTGATGCAGATGTATGCCTTTCATTTTTTCTTGTCTGTGAAGCTCTTTACAAGTCAATTGGTTCTAAATGATAGCTTTGCTGGGTAAAGTTATCTTGGTTATAGGTCCTTGCTTTCCATCACTTTGAATATTTCTTCCCAGTCCCTTCTGGCCTGCAAAGATTTTGTTGAAAAATCAGCTAGTCTTATGGGAGTTCCCTTTAGCTTTTAAGACTCTCTTTCTCTTTTCCCTTTGACATTTTAATTCTGATACATCTTAGAGTGGGCTCCTTTGATTTGATCCTGTTTGGGTCTATCTGAGTTTTCAGGAATTGCATGTGTATCTCCTTCACCAGGTAAGGGAAGTTTTCTGTCATGACGTTTTTGCATAGGTTTGCAATCCCTTGCTCTCACTTTTCTCCTGGCACCCCCGTGATGTGGTGTTGGAATGCTTGAAGTTGTCCCAGAAGCTTCTTACACTATCCACATTTGTTTGGATTTCTTTTTCGGTTTTAATTGGGTGTTATTTGCTGCCTTATATTCCAAATCTGTTTTGATTCTTGACTTCATAGACTCCACTGTTGATTTCCTGTAAATTATTCTTCATCTCAATTAGTGTATTATTTCATTCTTACTGGTTCTTTTTTATGTTTTATATATCTATTTTTATGTGTCTTGTCTCTTTGCTGAAGTTCTCACTAACTTTACCTACTCTTCCTCTAAGTTCATTGACCATCCTTATAATCAATATTTTGAACTTCTACATCTAGTTGATTGCTTGTCTCCATTTTGTTTAGTTCTCTTTCTGGAGTTTTGTTCTTTTTTTTCATTTTGGACATGATTTTTTGTCTCCTCAATTTGGCAGCCTCCCTACGTTTGTTTCCATGTATTAGGTAGAACTGCTACATCTTCAGGGTTTAGTAGGGTGGCCTATACGTTCCAGGAGCAAAGCCTACCATTCACCAAGTTGGACACTTCGGATGTGTTTCCCTGTGTGGGTTGTGTGTACACTCCTATTATAGTTAAGCTTTGATTGCTGTTGGCACCTCAACAGGATGGACTAACCCCTGGTTGAACAACTTCAAGGACAGGCTGTGAATGCCATTGAGGGTCAGCTGTCCAGAGGCCTGCCCCACAGAGCAAGACTGACTTGGATGGGGTTCTGGTGCTTGCTGAATTGCCCCTCGAGTATGTTGTTCATGGAGGAGATTGGGTTGTGGTGCTCCCACATGATCTGAAGCTGTCCACTGGGAGCACTGGCCCTGGGCCTCTTGGGAGTTATAGGCCAAGGTCAGCCACAGCCTATGTTCTGCCTGGGGCTACATGGTATGTGCTACAAAGGGCTCTGTCAATGGCTGAAACTTGTGATTAGCTTGGAGGTGCTCAGAAGAGGCTCAGCTTTGGACCAAAACTGGCTGCTACCAGTGGATGGACCCAGTGCCACTTAGGGAAAGGTATGGGACACACTAAAGCCAGATGCTACTTATTTGAGAAATGTTAGGGAAGTCTGAAGCATGAGCCAAAACAGGCCTTTCCCATGGAAAAACCACAAAAAAAAAATCTTTGGTTGGCCTGCAAATTGGGTGGAGCAGGTTTTCAGGGAACAACCAGTGTGAGGTGAACAATGATAGCCAGGTTAGTGGCAATTCACATATGGAGTCCACCTGGTGGCTTGCATGGGGAGGACTCAGAAAGGGAGCAATGGCCTCTGATGGCCTCAGCCAGCATTTGGTCCTGCTGCAGGATCCTGTGCCTCTTAGATATCTCTCCAATCTTTATCTGCCAAGTGTGGCTGTGGGCCAACCTATTCCCCATCTCTGCCCTCCCTACCAGTCTCCATGTGGCTTCTTTATATCCTTAGATTTCAGGCGGTTCTCAATGATGGTTGTTCTGTAGCTTAGCTGTAATCTTGAAGCCGTTGTTGGAGGATGCAAATACCACATTTACCAACATTGCCATCTTGACCGGAAGCCTCAAAAATACTTTTTAAATGTTACATTGTTGCTGATGTGTGTTATCTAGTTATTTATGTCTGTAATAGTAGTGTCTATACCAAACATGCAGTTTTCCTTTTTGTAATTATTTATTAAAGAACAACAATATAACAACTATTTACGTGGTATTTACATTGTATTAATATTATAAGTAAGCTATAGATGATTTAAAGCACATGGGAGGCCGGGCTGATTGTGGCTCAGTGGATTGAACTCTGACCTGTGAACCAAAGTGTTGTTGGTTTGATTCCCAACCAGGGCACACGCCTGGGTTTTGGACCAGGTCTCTGGTTGAGGTTGTATGAGAGGCAACCACAAATTGATGTTTTTCTCCCTTCCTTTCCCTCTCTCTAAAAATAAATAAAAATAAAGCATATGGGAGAATATGCATAGGTTACATGCAAATACCACAGAATTTTACATAAGGAATCTGAGAACCTACAGATTTTAGTGGTATCTCCAGTGGTCCTGGGACAATCCCTGTGGATGACCGAGGAAGACTATATTCCTTATTATAACAGATTTGTGAATAACAAAATTCAGTCTTTCCATTTTTCAAAACTCATCAAACTGTGTGACATTTAAGGTCCCTCTGAACTCTGTTGTTTGAAAATTATACCTAAATTTAAAATAGAGGTACATTTAGGATCACACGATTCCTTCTTTGCACTTTGTGATTTCAAATGAATTTTGCAGTTATCTGTTTGTTCCTATAGAAAATCTATAAGAAAATGAGGATATTTTGTTTTTTTTTACTAGATTTTTAAACAATATTTATAATATTCAAAATGATTTACTGTAAATCTAAGGATATAAGAAGAAGCCACATCAAGACTGGTAGGAAGGGCAGAGATGGGGAATAGGTTGGCCCCACACCCACAAGTGACAGATAAAAATTGGAGACAGACGTCAGATGCAGAGGATCCCCCAGCATGGACAAAAGTACTTGATGTCTAATAGATATGCAAACAAATTCCACTAACCCATCTAATTACAAGATAGCAAATAACTAACCACATTATTTAATGTAATGTATTGTAATGTATTGTAACTCTGGCATAACCCCAAGAATATAGTGCTAGACTTTAGAGAATAATCAGAACCTAGTAGTTTGCATTAGGAAATGTGTACCCACATGTACAGTTGCTCAACAAGGACTCTGCAAAATTGTCAAGGATCACAGTCCTGGCATTTTAATTTATGTCATGTTCCACTCCCTGCCATTTTGGTGTAGCCTCAAAAATAAACAATCTGATTTGGGAATTTTTCTGGAGAAGAGAAAAGAGAAAGTAACAGAGAAAAAGACTTTGTTGAGGAAAAAAATTAAGCTTACAATAAAAGGAAATAAAATGAACCAGTATCCTTGGTTGGTGCCACAAATCAGGCACAGTGGCCATGTACCACCACCCCACCATGAAATGTTAATCCGTACAAATGGGTCTCCTGGCTGCTGCATTGTTGGGACAGTATTATTGCACATTCTTTGGTTTCCAGGTGTTTCCTTTATAGCTCCCTATTTTTAGGAGTTAATAGCTAGGCTGTGATAATTTGCTTCAGGTTGGCATACAAGGTCGCAGTCAGGGAGTGCATTTAGAATAATAGATTACCTATTTTAGATGTTTTTATTGTGGGTGTGTATGTATGGCATATTCATATAGTCCAGTGATTTTTATCCAGTGTGCTGCAAAGATTTTTAAAGTGTGTGATAGGTTAGTAGAATTTGTTTGTATATCTATTAGACATGGCTTGTTGAATTAAAATAATAATAATAATAACAGTCAACACAGCAATAACAGTTTAGTGTAAATCAAAATTAAACATTTTTGTTAGATCAGCAAAAAATATATTTTTCATGTGCCATAGAATTTTAATAATTAGTTTATGTGTACCGTGAGATGAAAAAGGTTGAAAATCATTGATGTAATCTAAAAATGTTTGCCGTTACAAAGAATTACACTTGATAACTGATTGATCTATAAGTGATAGTCAGTTTTCTTTGCCTACACCAAATACTAGAAAACAATTAAGTCACTGAAAAATGTCTTTTGGGGGATAATGTGTTGATTCATACTCATTTCTTTTAGCTCTAGTAGCTAATACTCATTTCTATTAGCTCTAGTGTTGAATATGTTTGTTCTCAAGAGCAAAAACAGCAGTATCATTTATTACACAAGTTATTGTCTTCACAAGCCTTATATAAATGAGCTTCTGTAAATGTGATTTATTCTAAAAAGAAAAAGTTAAAGTAACTGTAATAGTCTAAATAATGTTTATGAAATATCAAGCACGTCTTGAATGTTCATCTTAGGAAATAGAATTTTTATGTGTCTCATGGAATTGTGGTTTATTTGAAGAGGTCTGTTTCTTTGGAGGAGCGAGTTACCTACATTTTTAAAGGCACTTTACTGAGCACTGATTACATTTGGAACTCTATGCCACACAACAGATAGTCTTCTATTTAAACACTGATCCTTTGTAGAATGGGTTGTATAACCCCATGTGGTACTCAAGGAGGAATCTTTAGATTCAGTTTACCCTGATGGTTTAGGGAAGAGAAATGGGACACTGTGGTGAGAGAAGGGAGTCTTATTGGAACAGAACTAGGATTCAAATTATTTAGCAATACTGGCTCTGTGCTGGTTATAGGTTATATAGGTATAATTTCTCCTATTTGGTAGAAGAAAAAAACTGGATTTCAACAGATAATAACTTCCCCCAAATCAAACATCTACTAAAGGAATGTTAATTTGCTGGGGAGAGAGATGGGGGTGGGTGGGGCAGAGGAGAGCAACAGGGGAAAAAATAGGACAAATGCAATACAACAATAATAAGTTAATTTTTTTTAAAGACAAGAATAACATGAATAGTATAGATATAGATAGATATAATTCTCTTATGTAATCTATTTTCAGAAAATACATTTTAAAGAATACATTTCTGTGGAAAATGAAGCTATAATACTGACAAGAGATCAAGGTCTATCTTCTTCTTCAGATCCATTTTTCATTTATTTAAGATCCAAAGACATATCAGAGACCTTAGGTAGGGCCATTTCTCTTGCTCAGGACATGAATGGCATGCATGCTGTTAAATCCATTTGATACTTTTTGTGCTCATCTTGCCTTTTCAGCTCTGCTGGACACAGATGGCCATTCCCTTTGTTTTGAAACACTTTTTCCTTGGCTGCAACGGTGTAACCCAACCCTGGTTCTCCTGCCTCCTGGTTAATTCTTCGCTTCCTGCCATTTGTTCTTCCACCACTCCCATATGGGAGTTTCTCAGAATATTCTTTGTTTCTATTCTCCCGCCTGCCTGGTGCAGTTCAGTTGGTTGGCATTATCCCACAAACAGAAGCATCACTGTCTGGGTTGGGGATTTGGTCCAGGTTGGGCCAAGTGCAAGAGGCAACTGATTGATGTTTCCCTCTCACATTGAGGTTTCTCTTCCTCTCTTTATCCCTCCCTTCTTCTTGCTCTAAAAATAAATTATACAGCCCATTAATGTCCTCCACCTCATCTTCCAACACTTACCTTTTTCCTTCAGAGCTTTGTCCATCATAGACTTCTTTAAGTATCTCCATATACTGAGCTCTTTCCTAAGGCCTTCACACATTTTTCCATCTACCTAAATTTCTTTCTCTGTCTCTGTCTCTCTCTGTCTCTGTCTCTGTCTCTCTCTCCCTCTCTCTCTCTATTCTTCAGAATTCACCACCAAATAAAAATAAAACTATGATTATTTGTCATAATTAAAAGTTTTTAAAAATAAGTATACTATGTAATAATAATAAATATCATCTGTACTTTATTTTGAATTGCACTGACACCCTTCTCTTTTTTTTTTTTTTTTTGAGATTTTTATTATATTGCTTTTCTAATGTTCAACTAATATTGCACTTCTGGTATAAATCAAATTGCTTATAATGAATTACCCTTTTTGCCAATTTCTGGGTTCAATTTGCTAATAAGTTTTAAGATTTTTGAAGTTATGTTAAAAATGAAATTGGACTCTATTTCTCTCTTTTTATACTCTCCTTATTGGATTTTGATTTGAAGGAAAATTTGTCTGATAGAGTGAATTAGAGTTAATCCTATTTTTTTGTTCTCTGGAAGTGTATAAGATTGAACTTAATTTTTCCTTGAACTTTCCAGTAAAATCTCTGGACCTGAGGTTTAATATGGAAAAAACTATTAGTTTGTTTGCTTGATTTCAGTTTTTAAAAATTACTTATTTTGGCAAATGTTTAAATTGTACTTTTCTAGGACTTTTTGGCAGTTATTTCTGAATTCTAAATGTACTGAACAAAGGATCTTATTTATGCCCTCTCTCCTATTTTATTACTGACATATGTAAATTTTTCCTTCTTTATTATTTCCTTGATCAATCTTCTCATATATATTCTTAAATGATTTCAGTTTTCTAATTTTTGGTTTTGTCTTTATTATTTGATTTTTATTGTGACTTTTTAACATTTTATTGATTATGCTATTACAGTTTTCCCAATCTTCCCCTTTGTCTCCCTCCAACCAGTACCCTCCTTCCCTCCAGCAATCCCCACCTTTGTCCATGTCCATGGGCCATGCTTGCAAGTTCTTTGGCTTCTGCATTTTCTATACTAGTCTTACCACTCCCCTGTCTATTTTGTTTCTACCAATTATGTTTCTTAATTCCTCCACCATTTCTCCCATTCTCTTCCTTCTCCCTACCAGCTAATAATCTTCCAAATGATCTCCATACCTATAATTATGTTCATGTTCTGGTTGTTTGCTTAGTTTGATTTTTATTTTTTAGATTTAGCCATTGACAGTTGTGAGGTTGTTGTCATTTTAATTTTCATAGTTTTGATCTTCTTTTTCTTAAATAAGTCCCTTTAACATTTCATATAATAATGGCTTGGTAATGAATTTCTTTAGCTTTACCTTGTCTGGGAAGCATTTTATCTGCCCTTCCATCCTAAATGATAGCTTTGCTGGATAGAGTAATCTTGGTTGTAGGTTCTTTTTCTCTTTTTTTTAAATTTTTTTAATTTTTAAGATTTTTAAAATTCATTATTTTTAGAGAGAAGGGCAGGGAGGGAGAAAGAAAGAGAGAAAAACATCAATGTATGGCTGCCTTTCACCTGCTTCCAGCTATGGACCTGGCTGGAGACCTGGCTTGCAACCTAATTATGTGCCCTGACTGGGAATCTAACCAGCAACCTCTGGGTTCTCAAACCAGCACCTATCTACTGAGCCACCAGCCAGGGCTGTAGGTCCTTTCTTTTCATCACTTTGAATACTTTTGCCAGCCCCTTCTTGCCTGCAGTTTCTTTTGGGAAATCAGCTGATATTTTATGGGAACTTCTTTATAAGTAACTCTGCTTTTCTTTTGTTGCTCATAAGATTCTTTCTTTATCTTTAACCTTTAGCATTTTAATTATGATGTGTCTTGGTGTGGCTTTTTTGGGGGTCCAACTTGTTTGGGACTCTCTATTCTTCCTGGACTTGTGCATTTATTTCTTTTATCAAATTAGGGAAGTTTTCTTTTATTATTTTCTTCAAATAAGTTTTTAATTTCTTGTTCTTCCTCTTCTCCTTCTGGCACCCCTATGCCTTGGATGTTGGTATATTTAAAGTTGTCCCAGAGGTTCCTAAGCTTCTCCTTAGTTTTTGATTGTTTGTTTGTTTGTTTTGTTTTAGCATTCTTGTTTCTTCTTTCTGTCCTGATTGAATGTTTGTTTCTTCCTTGTTGTTCAAATCAATGATTTGTATCCCAGCTTCCTTCCATTCCATTGGTTTCCTATATATTCTTCTTGATTTCACTTTGTGTGACCTTCATTTCTTCCTTAAATTTTTGCCATACTCTATGACTTCTGAGCATCCTGATAGCCAGTGTTTTGCCCTCTGCATCTGATAGGTTAGTTATCTCTGTTTTGTTTAGTTCTTTTTCTGGGGTTTTGTTTTGTTCTTTTATTTGAGCCATATTCCTTTGCTTCCCCAATTTAGCAGCCTCCCTGTGTTTGTTTCTGTGTATTAGGTAGAGCTGCTTTGACTCCCTTGGAAATACGGCCTATATAATGAAGGCACCTGTAACTTGTGTGGGGCAGAGCCTTAGGTAATTGCCAGGGTAGAGCCGTCTGCTTCACTGACTTGTGGCTTTGTTGTGGTAGGGGGCACAGAGAGGAGACAATGCTATTGCCTGACTTCTGACAATTTGCCCAACCTTTGCCCTGTTTCCAGTCACTTCACTCACTTTCCATATGTGATTGGCACCCTTCCAGTTGCTGTCCTGGGGTCTACATATGTTCTAAGACCATGAGGGCCCTTGAAGTGCTGAAAATTGAGCAGTTTCTTCTGCTGCCTCAGCCCCCACTGGTTTTACATCCAGAGGTAATGGGGGTTTATTTTCCCAGTGCTGAAACCTGGGCTGTGCAATCTGGCCTGGAGCCTGTATCCTTCCCAATTTTTATCCACCACACATGAATATAAGACCATTAATTCTGTTTATCTGACCCATATTGCTTCCCTGCCCCATTTCCATGACTCTACACACCTCCTACCCATCTGGAAGAAAGTGACTTCTTTAAATTCTTGGATGTCAGATTTCCATAGAGCTCCAATTTATGGTGGTTCTGGTTATTTTTTGTTTTTGAGATCTGGTTGTAATTCTTTCTATGGTTGCACAAGAAGATGAAGCATGTCTACCTATGCCTCCATCTTGACTAGAAATCTGTCTTTATTATATTTAGCGCTTAATTTCCTCATCTTCAATGTTTGCTCCCTTCAAAAATAGTCCTTGTACTTTCTTTTTAGCTGTTCTTTCTGTAATTCTTGAGATGATTGCTTAAATTATCATATTTAATCTATTCTCCATTCTTTTAAAAAATGTATGCTATACATTTGTTTTATATGAAGCATTTTTCAAATTTTGATGTTATATTTTATTATCAATTAGTTAAGTATATTTTATTTCTCTCAATTCATTTTTGACATCCATTTTCATAATGTCCAAACATATAGGAATTTTCTCATTATATTTTTATTATTGGTAGTTGGCAAAGAACATAAATATTTTGATTACCCTTCATGTTTACCGATACCTACATTACGTCATGGAATGTTGTTCAATTTTTACAACTGTTCTAATGTTCTTACAAGAATTTAATTTATATACAGTTGAATGCTCAGGGAAAAAAAAAACCACTCTCAGATTCTAGAGACAAAGGCATGGCCTGCCACGCAGGGCCACATGAGGGAGCACCAGGGTGGTCAGCAGCACAAAATAGGAGTCAGGGGAAACTGTAGATCAGAGCCTATATTGAAGTTTCAGCGGGAAAGGCAAACTAGGGCAGAGTGAACTGTTCAGGATTGACTATTCTGTAATACCTTCAGTGAGATTTGGGATGTAGGATGGTCCCCAGTTGCTTGGCACCCGGTCCTGGGGGGATTAAAGCAGAGGAATATTGCTTCCTGAGGTGTGTGGAGAACAGCGAGTTCGGGGCTCTGGATTGGTTTCTTTGCATAATGAAGACAGGCAACTTTGGTTCTTTGCTTTCTCTAAGAATTGACTAGTCCTGAAGCAGCAGTCTCTTTCCAATCAGAAAAAAATTAAGATATTAAAGCACCATAATGTACAGAAAAATAAAAATGTTTACAAGAAATGAGAAAGAATGTCTTTGAAGCCAAATTGAGAAGAACTTAGTTTACAAACCTTCACAAGACATAGCTGCCCAAGATGTGCCCAAGAGGAAAAGCAGCAGCACGCTCAGGTAGCCAGTGGGGAGTCTGCTTGGGCATTTACCAAAGGCATGAGGTGGACTCTCCAGTGAAATTCTTAACGACCATTGTTTTTTGACAACTTATTTCCTGGTGGGTAGGAGCCATTCTTGTGAGATGGAGAAGGTCAAGGTGGGAGTTCTCTGAAGATCCATTGAAAACACATTAAATAGTTGGAAGAACACACCTCAGGCAATGACAGTGAAACCCTAGATGTTACATTCTTCCAAATTTGTCTGACACCACCCCACTCCTCTTCACCTTTCAGTTCTCATATTCTTGGGAACATTCCAAGCTTGCTTGTTACCTGGCAAAATAAGCTCCAACCTTACTTGCCCAGAAGAGGTGCCCTTTGCATTCTCCTCCAGTGTCCTCACTTGGCATCTGTCAGTCACCACCTCATCTGCTGGCACTAGTTTTCTTCTGATTCACTAACACAGTCTACATTGTCTTATGCTTCTAAGGAAAGAAGATAAAAGTGCAGGGTCCTGGCTCCAAAAACCCCAATACCCATCAACCTCTACCCACTTTTATTCTATTTTACTCTTTGCCCTTTCCCTTTGGCTAATGTTAGTTAAGCATTGGTACATTGACTAACCCAGAGAGGGCAGAAGAGAAATGAAAAATGAGGGACAGACACTTGAAGAGTGTGGGGAATTAATGCTAAGATGTTTGGGGATGGGGCAGTCTCTGTACCTCTGAGATAATTCCCAGTCACTATACAACTAGATATTAGCCTCTCTGAATACATTAATGGGAGATAGCAATTATCCCAAAGTAAGTTGTGGAATTGGAAAGGATCATGAAAATGTGGAAAGGGACTAGATAGCTACCTCCAGTTCTACCTCATCAGTATTCTTTTCTATCATGTAGCACCTGGAATGTCCTGGAGCTTTTGCTCATGTGTTCTCAAAACAGAGAATTCATAAGCTAATGAAGCAGCTCAACTTTGCTCTTCTCCTGTCCTTATATTATTTAATTTTCCTATCAGACCATAAGGCAGCACTTTGTAAGAGGGGAGAAGAGGAATTTGGTGACATTGACTCTTTAAATTTGTAAAAGACAATGCTCTATAATGAAAGCATTTGAGACTTGGGGAAGATAACAGTGAATAATTTCACAATTTTCTTGTAGTTTTATAAATAATTAACGCATTTTAGTTGATTTAAAAGTAAAAAAATTAAGATTATATTGCACATAACAACTAACACAATTAATCTTAGTAAAGCAGCTTTGCTACACTCAAATTGTTAATTAATGGGATGTTAACAACAGGAAATAAAAAGAAAAATTATTTATAAAAGATAAAAAAAGTATGAAGGAATTAGAGTGCTATAAAAATCAAAGAAGAAAAATGCAGGGAAAAAACTGACTATATATTTTACAATGTACATAACTAATATAATATTAAACAAAAGATATTTGTGTAGATGTATATTCAGAGCTTGGCCTCACTCAGGAATTTATGGTCTTAGGGAGTTTATGCATTTATTTATTTTTCAAATGTTTTCAATTTTTATGTTAATTCAAACAGAAATTTAAAATAAAATTCACTGATGAATTTTCCTGGTTACCAATTTTAGTTTGTTGTTTTCTCAAAAGGTCATTAAAATATGCCCAGGGATCAATAGGCTGATTTGGAATTTCTGGTGAGCCTATAATGTCACATTGAGGCATTGCATTAGTCTAAGAGTACAAAAACTTCAAACAAAACTTAATAGAACTATTTCAATGTCATTCCATCAAGTGTGAGATCGAAAAATTGCAGTGTATCTTTAGACCATAATGAACCATACTGTTTGAAAATAGAATACAAGTTCACAACTTGTACAGTCTAGACATTGACCTTACAATGCATGTTTGCCAGAGTAGAGATGAACCCTGCACTCCAAAACAGCCTTACCTTTGTTTAGTGCTCTCTCAATCTTCTAACACACAAATACTCTCATCTTTTAAACCTGGATTAAGATTCTATCATTCCAGAGTGTAAAATTATCTCCAAAATACTACATACTGAGAATGACTTGTTTTGGCAAACAATAAACGAGATAACTTGTATTTCATTTTTCTTTGAATGTTTGCACTTTATACAAAATATCCAGTTGAATGATGGGGGGCGGGGGGCAAGCAAACAATGTAGTCAAGGTCATATATCATTAATGAAAGTTTATTTTCTCCAGGAAGTTGTAGGCATGGAATTTCCCCCATGCCAAAAAATCTATTAAGTCATCTGTTTTCCGTTTACATTTTAGGATGAAAATTTTAAAGTTAAAATTTGTGTCTAGTGTCCTCTGATTGCAAAGTACCAATTGCCATGCTAGGATTTAGTGTGTCTACAAATAATTTATGTTTTAGAATTTCAGTTTACCTGAGTAGAGACATACTAATTTGTCACAAATTCTGTTGCTAGCTTAGAATTTCCTAAAGTAACATCTGTGAAATTCCAGTTTAACATGATATGTTTTATGAGTATTCTATTTTCAGAATTTTCTTTGCTATTATTCCAAATAAAATTAATGATCACCAGAAAACATAAAATGGAATGGTAGGTCCTATGTGGAAGGCATTTTTTTTGTTTTGTTTTGTTGACCATTCTATGAAAACTAAAAAGGTTAATTTTTGTGGCTAAGTGATGCCCAAACCAACTCTGAAAAAAATGTCACCTCCAGGAACATCACTTTTCTCTGGTTGGTATCATTTATACCCTAATCTGAAAGTCAAATGAGAATTCCTGGGTAAAACAAAAAATAGTAATAATAACAAGAGCTAGGGTGTGCCAGTGGGTTTATTTTTAATTGGAAAAAGAATTCCACTTTCTTAAAAGTCAGGTAATGATTAAAATGTGTTTCTAAGCAAGACCTGAATAAAATATTAGACAATCTACTCAAAAGCTATTAGTGGTTTTCTAATCTAATACAAAGTGAGGTAGTCTTGAAAGTAATTGGCATTTTCCTTATTTGTTGTAGCACCTATGAGAAATTCACCAAGCATACAATTTTTTGAAATTTTTATCAGGTGAAGGACTGAGTTTCAAGTTTTTTGCATGTGAATAAAAAATATTTTCATGTATTAAATGATCAATATAACACATTGAAAAGTTCTATAAAAATATACACATAGTATTCATAAGATAAAATCTAGACCTCCTGAAGAAAGAGAAGTGCTTTTTTATTCTATTTCATTTGTTTCAACTAATAATTGTATCATTCTAGAGTAGGGCCTTATAATCATTTTTATATTTCTGGAGCCAAACTCAAAGGGTAGAATCTAATATGTTCCCGGATAAAGATATTTTAATTGAATTAGTCAATGGAAGCATAGATGTGGAATGAAATTTGGATCTATGCTTTTTCAACTCTGACTAAAAGTCTTCATTAACCACACAATTTGCTTGTCCATAATACAGTACATAGCAAATCACTTAGGAAATTACTAAGCATGGAGAAATAAACAGATTTATTAAGAGAGTTGTCTGATTTAAGCCAGAAAGCAGATACAATTGAACAAGTTGTGTGACAGAACGAGTTGCAGTGTTTCCCTCCTCTGAGCACTTCAGTATTAAATGCAGAATTTGCGGGGTATGGTGGATGCTTGATGTATTGGTTTCAGGTTTTAGCTGAAAACTTTGATAGATGTGCTAAGACTCAAGATGAAGAAAGAGTGCTCAACAAAGTGCTCAAGTATATACAATTCTAACCATCTTACCCTTATCATTAGGCCTCTGTTTTGCCCCAAAAGTTAAAAAAAAAAAAAAAAAAAAAGAATGTAAATCAACTGTGCTCTCAAACTGTTGATTTTGCATGGTAAAGGCTCAGTGAAGGAAGAGTGACTAGGATTTATTGTATTAGCATACAAAACCCTCCAATTAAGGAGTATTTAAATGGTGACAAAAAAAAATGCTCTCCCACTGCATCTTTAAAAGGGCACTGACATAATATTTCTTATCCTGCTGATAATCGCTTTTTTCTTCCTGCTGTTCACCTATTCCCAACTTTTAAACACTAAGTATCTTCTTTCTTTTAGGAAAGCAGACATTAAATGTTCAAATAAATCCTAATTACTGGACCTAGAAATAAATTATGACTACCATTTTAAATACCATAAACATAATCTAAAAAGTAAGAATTGGATACATTTTTAACATACAGCGATGTTGTATTTTTCAACACTAGCAAGACACATTAAAATGTGTTCTCCTTAAGAGATTTCAAATTCATTACCACACAATTATGTATTCACTTTGGCTTTACAGCCAGAGCTGACAGTGCTTTATGAATAAAAATGAAAAGTAAATTCCACAGTTAGAGAGTCTAGAGGCTGTGAACCTTAGTTCCAAGGGACTTGAGGTTATGCATTGGGCAAACTAGCAGCCTCCTGATTCAACCTGAGGGAGTGGCAGGGTAACTAAAGTGGAAAAATACAAAAAGAAACTACAATATATTGGACTCTGGCTACCAAGAGTCTTATTAGCCAGCTACAGAGATTTTTAAAGTGCCTATAAAGGTAATATTATTAGTTCTTCTATTTATCCATTCAAATAACAAGGCTGGGGTTCCCCTCCTCTTCTCACTAGTAATAAGGGAATTGAGTTTGGGCAATGGAAATGATGTTTCAGAGCCCTAATTTCTGAGCAGGTTTTCATTCATCACCTTGTCAGCCATGCAGTTAAAAGTAAGATTATGTCTGAATTGAGTTGGCAGGGGTCCTGGAGATCATTCAACTAAATGCCTAGTTTTATAGTTGAGTGAAGAGAACCAACATAGTTACTCAGCTATTTAGTAGTATAATGAGTAATGCAATTCAAATCTGATTCTCCATCAATAGTTTTGTTTTTGTTTTTTTTTCTCCTCCATCATACTCAATAGTGATGTTGTTGTGTGAACAAAAAGTCAGTGGTTTTCTAATAGTTTTGAAGATAGGGTGAGAAGTAAAGTCCACATCCTTCACCGCCCAACACACAGAAACACACAGCTCTGGAACAAAAGTTTCTTGGAATATTATTAGATATGATGTGCCAAGGCATTCTTGGTTCCATTCTCTCACATCCTATTCTATTTATTTTTTTAATGGCTATCAAGACCCAGTAAAATGATTTCACAATTCACTAAGGAGTTCTGACATACATTTAGAAACTATCTGTTTCTAAATGTCTAACTTTCTAACCATCTAACTCTTCTCTTTTGTTGTCTTCCAACAGACATAGGACCTTCACTGTAACTCGAGGAATTTTTGCTAACAGAGAGGCAGCCAGATAAGCACATGCCCAGAGGTGGAGGCAGATGTAAGCAAGGGGAATGCTCTGGTTTTAGTCATTTTGCATGCCTTCCTCATGCCCATATTCTCTCAGTACTGTTTTTCAGGTGACACCCTGGCTCTTCCGGTCAGGAAGAGGATGATCTAGAATTGAAGCTTCATTTCCCTAGTATTGCTTCCACCTTCTCAAGTTCTTTTTCCTGGGCAGAAACATTTGCTTTCAACCACATGTTACAGAGAATAGTTTTCTCTGTAATTACTGTTCTTCTTGTAAATAAGTTGGGTTTGCCACATTTTGCAGAATTATTCCATTTGAATAATGCCTAACTACATGTCCATGTCCTTTAGTTTTGTGCCCCATGGCATGGATCCTGAACAAGCCAGCTTTCTATCCAATTCCTCATACTACACAGATGACGAGAAGTACCAGGAAATATAACTTGGCTCGACCCTATTGTTGTAATAACTTGCTACCTGTGTATTCTACCTGCTTCCTACATCTCCTTCCTCTCATTCGCATTCTTTGTCTCTCTCACCTACTCTTATTTTCTGTCTGCCGGACACACAAACACCCATAGGAATCATTCAGTGGTGCTTACAGGGCTCCAGAACTGAATCTGGGGGATGAGCTGTTCACCCTGACTTGGCTTTTCAGGTGATACAGATATGCGCACTACCCCTGTCTTCATGCATGCACATACACCACACACATCCATGTGCAGGCTCCCACAACCACCCCAAGCCAGTCCAGAGAGCAAGTGACCTTGCATGGCAAGTTTTTCTATTGTCCAGCTTGTGATTTTGTTCACTTGCTTTCAAGCAAAGCCTAATGTGAAAGAAGGGGAGGGAAGGAATCCTTCTGTTTTAAGGGGATAATGAATGTACAGACTGGCCATGCCCCTTCCCTGCCTTCCACCTTCTATCTATCCTCCACCACAACAAGGCTGGTTCAGTTCCCTGGGAGAGTTTAACAACAGTTTAAAGACCTGAGTTTCCTCTCCCAATCTTCTCAAATGCTCCCAGAGCAGTAAAAAAAGATAATGTGCCAATCATTCTGAAATAGGAATGTAAAGGTGAGAATAAAAAGAGGAGCAATAGAGGAAAGTGAACTCCCACTAGGTGATGAAGAGACCACTGAAAGAGTTAATAATAAAGCTACGCTGTGGTCTTCACCACAAATATTGAGTATTTCATGCGCATGCCTCCTCCTATTAGTCTGTTTTTGCTAGCAGTCACACAGGCGGTGAAAGGGTCTTCAGAAAGACAGTGTTTTATTATGACAAAATCACTCATCATTAAGCCATCTCTACACCCCTGGAGCATTTACAGGCCCTCAAAAAGAACAAAGCAAATTAAATTTAAAAGGATAAACACACACTGGACCACAGTGCCCCTTGGCAAACAAGGCATTCTTTCCTCCTTAGCTAAAATCATTTTCACCCAGGAAGGGAGTGGACTGGCGAGAGGCGCTCACTGCTCTGTGGAGCAGCTCTAAGTGACAGATGATGCCATTCCAGCCTTCTGCAGGCTCAGAGAAGACTCTCTGCTCCTTCACAGGTGACCTAGTGAATCTACAAGACATCACTGCAAAGTAAAGGCCAGCAGTCTCAAATTTATCCTACTGGCCCAATTACCCAGCTGATCAACCTGGTATTCTTGATTATAGACCTATCTAGAGTTAAAGGAGCACAGCCCCCATTATTTCCTCTCTAGAGTAGGAAGAACCTATTTCACCCAGATGTGTGCTCCTTAGCACAGACTTGTCATCGCTATGAAAACCATATAAGCAAAGACATGGAGAAAAAAATTTCTGGGAAATGTTCTTATCTCTGATATGACTTTAGTTAAAGAGGGATGGAAATGTTTGCAACTTATAAAGTCAAACCATTACCCAGATGGGTTCTCTTGACATGGAGAGACAAGTTAAGCAATAAGAAATTGGGCAAATCTTCTTCGCCAATCTCCTTCAACAATCTGTTTCCAAAGGCCTTCAGTTACCTGTGTTCTGCTTGCAGCTCTCCATTTGTTTGAGGAGGAAGATGGACAATTGAGACAGTTTAGATACGGTTGCTGCCCGCACCTTCCTCAAACTCAACTGAGGTAAAAAAATGGAAAAAACAACAAAAAAATCCCCATCAGAAACAATAATGTCTGTCAATCTGAGGTGCTTCAAACAAGAGGCAGCTGTGCCAAGCAGCAGAGATTTAATTTAAAAATAGGAGCACTTAGAGAAACGGTGAGCAGTCTCCCTGAATCATAAATTGTTTTCTCTGGAATATCCAACAAAATAATTCATATTATTAACTACGGCTCCTTTAGCCCCCTTACCCAGCAACTTAAGTGCTTGTTACAACAGCTAATGGGCATGAACTACACACCTTTAAAAACTTTTAAATATCAAATCGCTTCCACAAGACCAGCAACATTTGAAAACCAAAGCTTTTATGCAAACACTTTAGAATGTGTGTGTTTAGCGTGGCAGACATAATGCTATCACTTCATTTGAGAATAGCCATGTAATTTCCTCCCTTTAAAATGTATGCTTTATACATAGACTGTTCACATGAATGTTTGTGGAAGGCTTGGTTCCTGAGCTTTTAGTTACTGGAGAGTAGCCAATTGGTGTATCATTGCTTGTGGCATTTATGGCTAAATCAAAATTCCCGAGTTGAGCCATAGTTTCCATTCCATGGAGTGTAGTAATGCAGATACAGAAGATAACACGCACTTAGAAATTGTCCTCATGCTGGTCTCCAATGACACAAATTCATTTTCCATTGCTATGACTCAGCATCATGGTAGAACTTGAAGACATTTCTTTAATTCAAGGCAAACGCACATGTATATATGTACATGTGTGTGTTTATAGCCAAGGAACACAACTGGTTTTTAAGTGAGTTAATAACAATGGATTGATCAAGACAAAATTATATTGGAGCCGCTTTGCAAGTTTCAAGTTCATTTATAGTTACCAGATATGTAAAACCTAGTTAACCTTAACTAGGTTAACCTTACCTGATGGGAATCCTATCATCGTACATAGACTGTGCTTCTGCAGTTTCTGATGCTCTGACAGCCACAGACAGCTGTGTAGCCTGTAGGCGTAGAGTATACAGCTCCTGGCATTGTCAGAACCCCAGCTGGATGAACTGAGGGATCACAACTGCGGGAATTGACATCCATCCCAACTGAGTCAACAGAATCGAGTCTTCCAGACTCTGAAAAGGCTAAAGTAAGACTGATCTGCTACTGATCAGCCATTTTCATCAACCCAATCCCACCAAATTTCTTAGAATTTTGGACTATCCATTGTTTTCTATGTTAACTGGTCCCTTCCCATTGGCAAGTAAATAGCCTAAATTTCTCTCCTATAAAATACAAAACGAAAAAATTTTCAAATGCCAATTTTTGTATTGATGTCAAGTCTTCAAGCAAATACTGAATCTCTTTCCTCACTTCACAACAAAACATGTCAAAAGACATTTCTACAGTTCCTGAATACATTTCATTTCCTCCCACTCACTCCGCAATCCAGTGACTTTTGTGTGGTAAATCCAAGGGGTATCTTTAGCACTTATCTTACCATATATCTCTTTGATATCTACCTTTGATGCTCACGCCTTTATTTTCCCCTGTACTGGAAACACTCCTGCTCTCCGCTTCCATAATTCCCAACGAAGCTTCCTAAAGTGCACCAATCCTGCTCTGTCTCCCTTACGTGATCGAACTTGGTGCCAGATCTTTAAATGCTGGCTTGATCCGGATTCTTTGCTGATTAAATATAATACTTCCTTCTCAGGTGATTTAATTCATGTGATGACTTTGATTATTACTCTACAAGAATTAAATCCATTTTTATCTTAAGCTCTGTGTTTTTCTGAATATAATTTTAAGATATCTCAGAACGATACCAAATTCATGACCTGCCTGCCACACTCACCCCACCCATCACCACTACCCATAACTTCTTTCTATTTTTCATTTCTATCTTATTGAATGGTACCACCTCATTAAGTTGCACACACCATATATTTAAGCATCATTCATAACACACCCTTCATTATTTTTTTACCCAACTCAATTTCTAAACTGGTTAATTTTTGCCTTCAAAATATACCTGTTTCTTCCTGCCTCTACCATAGCTTGCCTCATCTCTCTGCCTTCACTCTTGACTCCCTCCAATCTGCTCTCCGTTTTGCAACCAACATGATATTTTCAAAATGCAGGTTTAATCATGCCATTCTCTGCTAGAAACCCTGAAATAGGGGTTTATCAGTTCATAAAACATCTTTCGTATGTTCTGAAATAGTATTCACCTCTCTATTCCTTCTCTCTTACCATCTTCATCTGCTTTTTGTTCTCAAAGCATGGTAACCTTCTTCCACATCAAAAACAAGACAGGCTTCATCCTTCCAGAGGACATGATATTACTTCTCCTCGCTGAAATGCTCTTCACCAATACATCTCACTGTCATTATTTAATTCTAACAGCAATTATATCTTGGTGCATATATCACTTACTTTCTTGAAACTGAATCTTCCCAGCATAAACCAAGTTTTATAAATGCCCTGACCTTCCTTTCAGGGCAATTCTCACAGTTGTGATTTTAAATTGTAAATAAGCCCTTTATTGCCCAAAACATATTATGAATGAGTACATAAATAATTAATCAATTAAAAAATACTAGGTACTGAGGTGGCAATAGAAATTTTAAGGTAAATAAATCCTAGTTCCTGCTCTCCTTGCTAATGGCAAAGTAACCTAGGCAAATAATTAAAAGCGTAAGGGCAGCATGATAAGCATTTCAATATGAAAAGGTACCATACAAGTTTGTAGACAGAAAGATCCAATTATTTCTATGTGGAAGGAAGAGTACAGAAGGCTTCAAAGGAAAGATGAAATTTGTGCTGGACTTTGAAGGATGATCCAGAGTTTGTGAGGTAAAGACATTGAAGAAAAAAAAAAAAAAACAAGACATCCCAGGCAAACAGTATGAACAAAGTGAAAAAGGTGCTAGTATGCATGTCAAGTACAAGGGACTTGGCACGAATGCTTTAATGGACCGAGCACATGTGGTGTGTGGAGGGGAGTGATGCAGGACAAGGCAAAGAGATGGATCAGATTAAAAACCTCCAGGGGTCTAAAAGTATATGCAAAGAACTTCACACCACACTCTCTCTTTCAGGTGATATGAGGTGCAAAAAAAAATAGTGGGTGATAATGTAAAGTGGAGAGAGTGGCAGCATGAGAATCAGAGAGACCAATCAATACGTATTACAGTCATCCAATGGAGCTATAATTAGAGTAGTAACAATAGAATGCTGAGAGGCTTTTGAAGGTGAGATAAATATGATCTGGTGACCAACTGGAATGTGCACTATTTATATGATTTTTAAAAAAGGAAGCTCAAACTGTCTATTTTGGCTGATGGAATGAATTACAAGAGCACTTATGAGACAAAAGACATATTAGGAGAAAAACGTGTTATGGAGGTGAGTGCTGCATTTCTTCCACCTTTGTGGAGCGCATACAATCTAGTAAAAGAAAGACCTAGTATCACTATTTATATGTCGTGATAACAATCTGTAGGAAAATCTTTATTTTTAGTTTTAGCAGCTGGAGTGAGAGGGAGAGAGAGAACATCTTAATGAGAGCCTATTATTTGTTCACGAAGTGTTTTAAGTCAGCTTAGAGTTTGGGCTAACAACTAGAATATGCGCACCTGGGAACCAACTATATGAAATTTGAATCCAACACAGGAAAGAAAGGGAGACAATTGAAGGTTGTAGAAAGACTGAAACAAAGAGAAACACAATAACTGGCATCAGCGAAGAGATGGCCAGTGAGTATCTGGCAGTGAAAAGTTTGCCTTATGTGTGACATAGACCTCTTCCTCAGTTTCTTCCATAAAGTGTTCAATAAATTCCATATTTCTTACTAGCACCTTCTTTGGAAAGAATGCAAAGAAGTGCCTGAGTTTTTCTCATGCTTAATGCATGAAGGAATCAAAGAACAGCCACTTATGGGTTTCAATGGAATTTAAAAGCCCTATAAAGAGAGTATAAAATAATTCATACAGCCATACATAGCAGTTTTGTAAGATCTAGCTGTTTAAGACTTCCTGGTATGGAACGGGACACTCCATGGAAAGGGGTAAGCATGAGGAAAGGCATAAAATGGTAAGTAATCTGAGATGATTAGTGGTGTAAAGGGTCAAGGAAAGAGGTGAGTAGTGGAAAATGAATAAAATAATGATTTCAGGCCAAAATTTTCAATTAAAAAATAGAGTCTATGATTTCCCTTACATATGTAACCTAATGAACAGACAACTAATAGGAAAAATTGAGACAGATTTATAAGTAGAGAGCAGGCTAAAACCTAAGAGAGAAGGAAGTTGTGGGAGTGGAATGATTGAGCGAAAAAGAAAAAGATTATGGATAGGGACAGCATTGTGGTTATTTGTGTGTGTGTGTTGGGGGGGGGGTTATAAGGGACTAAATAATAATGGAAAAATACAATAAAAATGAAAAGAAATAGAGTCCACATTCAATTTTTCCCAATAACACTTAAGAGCAGATTTATACTGCTTGCCTTCTAGCTCCTATAAATAATTTACTCTGATTTCTTACAAAAAAAGGAATAAAACAATGACCACATATGAGGCAAACAGAAGTCCAGTGGTCTTCATTATTCTATGTTTGAAAAAAAAAAAAGGTTCGAACATGCTAAATCTTTTAAATATATGACTAAAGAGATTTTTAAGACAATGCAGCTAAGAAACCACCACGTACATGAAATCACCATGCCCTCCTCACAGGCACAATATCACTAATTTCTTCCTGTAATAATTCCATGAAGACAGTCATGTCCTTGCTAAAAAGTCAATGTTTAATAATTAAAAGAAAGGCTGTCTCTTAACACAGGAATAATTTGTAGAACTTGTAATAAGAGTACCAGCTAATGTGGATTTCCGCTCTCTTCACTCAGAATTGTGGCTCATGCTGGTATCTGCCTAGACTCCCTTCCTGCCCATAGCCAGGGCAGTCTCATTCACCTTACAGGGCAGATGAGCAAATATGCATGACTAACTCCATAAACCTCTCAGAAAAGATATAAAGATTTATATCATTGTATTTCCATTATGCTTTAATAATTATTAAAACAAAGAAATGCCTACTGTAAATGGCTCGGTGTTTCCTTCCTCTGTGTTCATAATAAATTAAACAGGTTTTATATTTCCACAAATCAACTACCTATCCCCTAGCCTACATTATTGTTCACTTAGAAAATATGAAACATTTACTCTTTGGGGCAAGTTGTGATGTCACATTGAACACAGTTAGGGGTTTTATGCAAAGTGTTCATTGACACTAGAGAAACAGAAACATACCACTTAATATCAAAGTTAAATTAGCCAAACTAATTTGTTATTTAAATTTTTTCTCTCAATTTTAAAGCCCAAAATTATAAGCACACCCATGGTTTTTTTCTGCATACAATACATATTTAAGGGAAAAATGCTGCTCCATCCAAAATTCTCTCAAAAAACCTTTTACTTTCTTCTAGACATCAAAAAGAATGATATTAATATTTTCTCTTTACTATAGCATGTCACAGGACATCTTGGCTGCTGTACAGTATGTTGGCAGTTCCAACACACTGAATCTAGAGCCATTTAAAAATCTTTAGTGAAAAGTGAATAGTGACTATGTAGGAGTGTTTCTCTCAAATTTCCATTTGGATATTCTCTAGCTCAAACTAAAATAAGCTGGCTTATAATATCATTTTACTACCAGTATTTAACCATGTTAAGGAAAATCAGTTTTGGAAAGAACGTAATTCAACCACACCAATCCTCTGGGAAGTCACTTAGTCAACCTGTCAGGCCAAGCTAACCATGGTTTGTTAAGTGTCTGTGGTCTTATTTAAAACCTGAATACAATGAATACAAATCACACCCCCCACTATTAAACTTACTGCTGTCATGAGACTGGCTAGCTCAAATACCTGGAGATAAATGTAAAGTTCACAGCTCTCACAAACCCTTAATTTATCTCACAGTTATAGCCAGGCATTGCAAGACCACATTAAAAAAAAAAAATTAATAAAGTCTTCTTGAATGATGATTGGTGATTCCTGCTTCTATTTTTAATTCTTTTAACAAACTTATTTTTATTGCTATGTCAAGATTTATGACTTTCAATCATAAAATATAACTAAAGTTAAATGGTAGAGCTATATTAAAAACAACAACAACATGCTATAGCCCTGGTTCACAGTGAATCTGCATTAGTTCAGCAAATCTATACAGGCACAAATCTAAAAGATGTTTTGATGTGGTGCTCTATTTCTCTGCAGTACTATGTCAGTTCTCATTAGGTCCATAATAAAGTTTTTTGCAGGACCTTTTATGTCAGCAACCATTTTGACATAAACTGATATCAGGATGAACAGCCATTGCAAAGAAGTAATTCTTAAGGAAAATATAGATGTAATCAACCACTGCTGCAAAAAAAAAAAAAAAAAAAAAGATTATAGAATAAAATAATTTTGCAGACATAAAGTTCCCTGTATTTGTGGGTAGTTGGTTAACTGTTCTATTTCCACAAATATCTGAGGATACTCACCTATGTTCTATTAGCTAATATTCCTTCAAAGTCTCCCCCCACAACTATCTGTAATAAATTCTTCAGTCATCCAAAATGTAGTGAAAATATTAACACACATTTTATTTATCACACCAAAAGTTAAACTATGAAAAAAAAACTTAAAAGATAACCAGATACAAAAGATTTTAACCTTTGAATCAGTACCAGGCTTAAAAAAAGAGAAGAGATTTCTATACTAATACCCTTAATGATATGTGTTCCTAAGCATGTTTGAATAAATATAGCAAGAGATAATTAAGCCACACAAAATGTTAGAAAAAATGTCCCACAAAAGAAAAAAGTAGAGGAATAGCCAAGTATGAGAGAACAGTAAGCCATCATAAGTTATTTTCATAAAAATAACATGTAAATTGATCTTCAATAACAATATTTGCAATTATTTAAAAATGTATACAATACAAAATAGCACATAAATCATAACTCTAAAAATACTATTATGCAATTAGTTCTTGCAAACTCTTTTTGCTTTTCAATAGATTTGCAATGCGAAGATTTTTCATTTACAGTCAAGTGACAGCCACACCTACCAAGGTAACCTCTTATTTACCCAGAAAGCATTTTTGAAAGCCTCTGAACTTGTGCCAGGCACTCGTATCAAAACAAATGTGATTAGCTACCTTTAGCTTATTTTTTTGTCTGTTGATGTGTTTGTCTGTGCTGCAAAAATTATAATAGAAAGTTGAGTCAAACACAAAGCAATTGAGCATCATAATAGCCATTGTAAAGTATTTGTGTTTTTTCAACAACCACAAATAACTTTTAAAAATTATCTCAAGGAATATGACTTTGAAATTATTTCAACTATTATTTATCCTAAGAGCATTAAATCCAGATCAGAGTTGATATTTATTCTTGTAGCCCTGAATACATTTCCGAGATTACGTATCTAATATGTCCTATGTTGTAATAATTAATAAACACTTGAAGTTATAAAGCTTAGTATTTATTTTAAAATCCGCCACTCTTAAACAGGACAATGAATTTATAAACTGAGAGAGAGAGAGATGTTTTAAAGTGAGGTATGTTTGGAGAGCTGTAAGAAACCAAGGTTCTGTGAGTTGCAAAGATTCTTTTGTCTGAAGACATCTTTTGTCCTTAACTTTAAAAAAATAAGCTTATATAAACATAGTAAAATAAATACCATAATCTTTTTACCTAGATTCACCAATTATTCATATTTTATCACAGTGCTTTATGTCTACACATGCACACACACACACACACACATTTTTTGGATTGTTTTTGGCTGAATCACTTGAAACTAAGCTGTGTATAGCATAATATTCACCTTTAAACACCTCTAAATACTAAATGTCACCTCTTTGTAATTCTTAAGAAGCAAGAAACAAAGACATTCTCCTACATAGTCATAATACCATTATCACATCAAAAAATAAAACATTGATACAACAGTAATAGCTAATATGATTTTTCTCATATTATCTGTGAAGAAGGATCAGTATTCCATATTTCAAATCAATTATGAAATAATACTTTAGTAAAATAAAACAAAAACCAATTAGTAAAAATGAGCAAGCACTTGTACACCACAACAATGTCAAAATACTACAGAATTTTTAAAAATAGAAATAAACAGATAAATAAAACACTACAGAATTTACTAATTGCCTACTCTCAGGTTTTTTACTTAATGCCTTGTAGTACAATAAATATCAATTCACTGATGGGCACTGAGTTAAGGACCACAGTTTGAGTAGCACTATGCTGATAATGAGTAAAAGTCAAATGTCTCCAATTACTCTATCAATTATCTTTATGACATGAGCCAATCAAAATTCATCTTTTATTTCCTTTCATCACTGAAAATAACACTTCCTTTATTTTGACATTTATGACGCTGACATTTTTGAAGACTCCAAGCCAGTTGATTTGTAGAATGTCCCATGATATGGTTTTATTTAGGGTTACCTCATGATTATTTTCACTTTGAACTCTTTGGGTCAGTATACTATGATAGGTGATTCTGTGCCTTTCTCTGTGCATGATATTAGGAGGCACATGACATTGGTTTGTACCATAATTGTAATGTTAATACAGTGTCAGTCAGATTTCATTATGGATACAATTGATTCCTTTGTAATTAATAAATAATGTTTGCTGATATGTTGTTATGCCATGGATATCTTGATCCCCAACTATATTCCACCAGTGCTTTTAATATCTATTTATGAGCCTTGTCTAATTATTATAGTTTAGATATAAATGATAATTTTTTAATCTATCAATTGATTTATTAGCTGGCATTCTTCAATAAAGGAGAGCTTTCCTGACACCATTTAGAGAAGAGCCTATCTTTGCTCCACTATATATGCTCTTTGCTCCATTGTCAAATATAAATACAGGGTATGTTTATTCTTCGTTCTGTTCCATTGATGTGTATGGCTGTTCTTGTGCCAGTACCAGACTGCTTTTACTATAGTGGCCTTGTAGTAAAGTTTGATATCAGGAGTTGTGACACCCCCACCTATGTTCTTCTTTCATAAGATTGCTAAGGCTATCCAGGGTCTTTTTTGGTTCCATATGAATTTCTGGAGTATTTTTTCTAGTTCTGTGAAGTATGCCATTGGCATTTTAATAAGAATTGTGTTGAGTGTATAAGTTGCTTTGGGTAAAAGAGCCATTTTAATTGTGTTAATTCTTCCAATCCACAAATACAGTATATGTTTCCATATATATATATATATATATATATATATATATATATATATATATCTTATGATTTCTTTCTTCAGTAGCCTCTAGTTCTTGGAGTACAGGTCTTTTACCTCCTTGGTTAAATTTATTCCTAGGTACCTTGTTGTTTTTTTTTTTTTGCAATAGTAAATGAAATTGTTTTCATTGTTTCTCTTTCTGATAGCTATTATTAGTGTATAAAACTGCTATCTATTTTGGGGTATTTTGTATACTGCTACTTTGCCAAATTCACTTATTAGGTCTAGTAGTTTTTGGTGGAGTCTTTAGCATTTTCTATGTACAATATCATGTTATCTGCCAACCACGATCATTTTACTTTCTCTTTTCCAATTTGGATGGCTTTTATTTCTTGTTCTGTTCTGATCGCTGGGGCTAGGATTCCCAGAACTATGTTGAATAAGAGTGTGTACATGCAAAAACATGAAACTAGACCACCAACTCACACCTACACAAAAATAAACTCAAAATAAATAAAAGACCTAAATGTAAGTTGTGAAACCATAAAAATCCTAGAGTAAAATACACAGAGTAAAATCTCAGATATTCAATGTAGAAATAGTTTTGCTGATATATCCTTTAAGGCACTGGAAACAATGCAAATAATAAACAAATGGGACAACATGAGATTAAACAGTTTCTTTACAGCTAAAGAAAACATCAGCAAGACAAATAGGAACATACTGTATTGGAGAACACTTTGCCAATGATACATCTGATAAGGGTTTAATTTCCAAAATATACAAAGAACTGATACAGCTCAATGCCAGGAAGGCAAAAAGCCAGATTAACAAATGGACAAAAAATTAAATACACACTTCTCCAAAGAGGACATACAGAGCACTTGTAAACGTACAAAAAAAATATTCAACATCCATAATCATCAAAGAAATGCAAATTAAAACCTCAATGTGATATCACCTTACACCTGTCAGAATAGCTACTATCAATAAACCAACAAACGAGCGTTGGCAAGGTTGTGGAGGAAAGGAAACCTTAGCGCATTGCTGGTGGGAATGCAGTCTGGTACAGTCACTATGGAAAACAATATGAAGTAGCTTTAAAAATTAAGACTGTAACTCCCTTTTAACCTAGGGATTCCACTTTTGGGAATACCTCAAGGATCCTGAAACACCAGCACAAAAATTTATACATGCACCCCTAAGTTTACAGCAGCACTACTTACAATAGCCAAGATTTGGAAACAGAGTAAGTGCCCTACAGTAACTGAATGGATGAAAAAAGCTGTGGTGCACAATGAAATATTATGCAACAGTAAAAGAGAAGAAACTCTTGGATTTTGCAACAGCAGAAATAGACCTAGAAAAAAATATGGTAAGTGAATTAAGTTAGTCACTGAAAGAAAAATAACAGATGATCTCACTTCTTTGTGGAATCGAATTAATGAACACAATAAACCAATGAACTAAACAGTTACAGAAGCTTAGATAAATAAAACAGACTGACAGCTACCAGGAAGGAGGTGAGGGGATGGGATGAAAGATGGTGAAGAGATTAAGCAAAGAACATTTATACATAACACATCCACACAAACAACAGCTTAGGGATTGGCTAAGGATGGGGAGAGGGTGGAGCTAGGTGGAGGTGAAGAAAGAAATAGTGGGAACTGAACAGGCGTCACGGTTTGTCAAGAAACCCAGACAAGAGACTTAAGAGGCCTATACACCTCAATCATGGAATCATCCTCAAAGGGTCTGCTCACCCAAGTTAATCAATTGTGGAACCTCTTAGATGATCTGGCTGAAAGTAACCCTGAGAGCTACCAGAAGTTCATTCAACAGCAGCTGAAAGAGGGCAAACAACTCTT